>PVJN01024881.1:2500-30674 GCA_004026805.1 Lasiurus borealis
GGGCGGCCACAGGTGGTGCCCGCCAGCGGGGACCGGTCCACAGTGAGCCTTGCCGTCTGCATGCTGTCGCAGCTGTCACTGTGGACATTTGTGCTTTAGCAGTGAACTCGGAAGAGAATTCACAGGGTGAAGTCGAGGTGATTTGGAAGCCCCACCATTGCTGCTGTCGTGGCCTCCCGCGTGCATTCGGCAGGGAAATCAAGGGGACGTGTTCAGGTTGAGGGGCGGGACGACAGGTGATGGCCGGCGGCCAGTGAGATGTGTGTCCGTGCCGTCGGCGACGTAAAGCTCGTTAGTGCTGGCCCCTCAGCAGCGGCTGCAGCCACAGAGCAGTGTGGAACGGCTTCGCTGTTTTCTGTGTCGTGACCCCCTTTTAGACTCCTCCCTGTCCCCCCAAAGGCTTACTTTGTTTGTAATAAACTTTTTGTCACATGAAGAGCAGGTAGGTTTGGGCTCAGACTTTTCTGTCTCCCACCCTCACAGAGGGTTGCAAATAAGAGAGCAATTGAGAAAGGAGCCGTGTCCGTACGTAACATCGAGTTCAGCTTTCGGGTGCCCTCTGGCTCCCTGCGGGCGCAGGCTCGCCGGGCCTCGCGTGGAGGTGCTGCGATGCTGGGACGGGGCATTGAGTAAGGGTGGTCTCTGCTGTCAGAAGGAGGCAGGTTGCACTGGTGTTGAATTCCGTGCGGGGACGAGGCGGCTGTGAGCAGGTGCATCTGAGCCAGAGCAGCTCCTCCCGACCTGAGCGCGGGCCGGTCCCTGGTCTCGCCAGGCCTCCCCGGGGCCAGTGCTGCTGGGCCTGGGCCCCTGTGAGCTGGCCCTCAGTCCCGGCGACCCCTCCCCTCCAGGAGAGCCTCCCCGACGTTGCTGCTAACAGCCTTGTCTTTCCTTTTTTGAAAAATAGCAAAACACCGAATTGCTCATAAACCTCACTCCAAACCCAAAACTTCAGATAGTTTTGAAGCGGATTTTGCAAATGTCGAATCCAAGGATGTGCTTGCGGACCAGGAGCTGTGGGCGCGGCTTGAAGAACTGGAGCGACAGGAGGAGCTGCTGGGTGAACTGGAGAGGTACTGGTGACACCCCCCCCCCCCGCCCGTAATTTTCTTTTGTTGTGTTGTCTTTATCTGGTTTTGGTATTAGGGTAATGCTGGTTTCATAGAAGGAGCTTGAAAGTGTTCCTTCTTCTTGAATTTCTTGGAATAGTCTGAGGAGGATCAAGTTTAATTCTTCCTTGAATGTTTGGTAAAACTCCCCTGTAAAGCCAACTGGCCCCAGGCTTTGGTTTGCTGGGAGCTTTTTGATGACTGCTTCAGTTTCTTCCAGAGTTATCGACCTATTGAGGTGTTTAGATTCCTCCTGATTGAGTTTTGGGAGGTTATATTTTTCTAGGAATATGTCCATTTCCTCCAGGTTATCCACTTTGTTGGAATAGAGTTGTTCATAGTATTTTTTAACAATTCTTTGCATTTCGGTGGGGTCTGTTGTTATTTTACCTCTTTCATTTCCAATTTTGTTTATTTGGGTCCTCTCTCTCTGCTTCTTGGTGAGGCTGGCTGGAGGTTTGATCAGTCTTGTTTATCCTTTCAAAGAACCAGCTCTTGGTTTTGTTGATTTTTTTGTATTGTTTCTTTGGTCTCCATGTTTATCTCCACTCTGATCTTTACTATTTCCTTCCTTCTGCTTACACTGAGCTTTTCTTGTTGCTCTCTTTCTAACTCTGAGTTGTAGGGTTAGATAATTTATTACTATTGTTTCTTGTTTTTTTGTAGTAGGCTTGTAGAGCTATGAACTTTCAAGACTGCTTTCGCTGTGTTCCATAGATTTTGGATTGCTGTGTTTTCATTGTCATTTGTTGCTATGATGTATTTTTATTTCTTCCTTGATCTCTCTGGTAACCCAGTCATTGTTTATTAGTATGCTACTTAGTCTCCATGTATTTGATTTATTTGGATTGTTTTTATTGTAGTTGATTTCCAGTTTTATGCCTCTGTGATCTGAGAAGATTCTTGATCTGATTTCTATCTTCTTGAATTTGAAGAGACTTTGCCTATGACCCAACATATGGTCTATCTTTGAAAATGACCCATGTGCACTTGAGAAGAATGTATATTCTGTGGCTTTGGCATGAAATATTCTGAAGATGTCAATTCCATCTGGTTTAGTGAGTCATTTAGGATTGATGTTTCTTTGCTGATTTTTTTGTTTAGAGGATTTGTCCAATGGTGATAGTGGGGTAAAAGTCGCCTACTATGATTGTATTGCTGTCAATCTCTCCCTTGATATCCTCCAGGAGGTTTTTTTGTGTGTATTTGGGTGCCCCTGTATGGGTGCGTATATGTTTACCAGAGTTATTTCTTCTTGTTGGATTGCTCTTTTTGATATTATGAAGTGGTCTTCCTTATTTCTTGTTATGTCCTTCACTTTGAGATCTAATTCGTCACATATAAGTATTGCTAACCTAGTTTTTTTTTTTTTTCATTTCCATTCGCCTGAAAACCTTTTTCATCCCTTCACCCTCAGTCTGTATGCGTCTTTTTTTCTGAGGTGGGTTTCTTGTAGACAGCATACATATGGGTTGTGTTTTCTTATCCAATCGTTATTCTTTGTCTTTTGATTGGGGCATTTAATCCATTCACATTTAAAGTTATTATTGATAGGTACTTATTTGTTGCCGTTTTTATTCTTTACCACTGTGTTCCTTTTTCCCCTCCCTATTTCATTTCATTTCTTTTTTTTCTTTTTCTTTTTTTTTTTAACATCAGACCCTTTAGCATTTCTTGTATTTCTGGTTTGGTGGTAAAAATTCCCTTAGTCATTTTTGTCTGTGAAGCTCCTGATTTCACCTTTAATTTTGATTGATTGGGTACAGTATTTTTGGATTCAGACCCTTCCTTTGCATGACTTTGCGTATTTCATTCCATTCCCTTCTGGCCTGATGAGTTTCTGTTGAGAAATCAGTTTTTACTCTGACGAGGGTTCCTTTGAAGGTGACTTTCTGTCTCTCTCTGGCCACTTTTAAGATTTTTACCTTGTCATTGGTGTTTGTCAGTTTAATTATAATGTGCCTTGGTGTCGATCTTTTGGGGTTCATTTTGCTTGGGACTCTGTGAGCTTCTTGGATTTGTGTGTGTTTTTTGTTCCCTATATCAGGGAAGTTTTTGGTCAGTATTTCTTCAAACAGGTGTTCTATTCTTTGCTCAGTTTCCTCTCTTTCTGGAACCCCTCTTATGCAGATGTTGTTTTGTTTCGTGTTGTCCCAAAGTTCCCTTAGGCTCTCTCCTGCTTTTTAATTTTCTTTTTCTAGAAGCTGCTTTACTTGGGTATTTTTTCTACCTTGTCTTCCAGCCCACAGAGGCAGTCCTCTGCTTCTTCTAGTCTACATTTGATGCTTTCTATTGAGTTCTTTACGGCAGTGATGTCATTTTTCACTTCTTCTTGGTTCTTCTTCATTTCCTCTTGGTTCTTACTCATATTGTCGAACTTGTCTTCCATTCTTTTCAGCCACCTTATGACCATTTCTCTGAATTCTTTCTCTGACAGGTTGTTTGCCTCCATTTCGTTTACTTCCTTTTCTGGTGATGCCTGCTTTTCTTTCATATGCGGTCTGATCTTTGTCTCCCCATCGTCTCTCTTCTCAAAGGTGTCTGGTTATGTAGTTCTCTCTCTCCTGTGTTGATTTAAAGGCACAAAATACAACATAACCAGCTACAACATACGAGGTACTTATCCCAGGTGAAACCTGACCTGTCCGTGGTGGAGTGTGGAGCTCCTCTGAGTCCTCATGTTTGCGCCAGTTGGGGACCAGTGTTCTGGGGCTCGCAGCTGTTTGGTGGGTTCCGCAGATGCAGGTTTTCAGTTCTGATGACTTCCATGGATGCGGTCTTCACGTCCGGGCTGTGGCCCTGGGAGGGGACCCAGCAGCAGTGGGGCTTGTGCAGTCAGGGGAGCCCCGTCCAGCAGTCCCCACCTTCTCCTCGAGAATAACTGTCCCTTAACTCGCCAGCAAACACTCCCCGTGCGGCCCTCAGCTGTTCTTTCTATCTGCTCCGGGACAAGGCGTGGGACACCTGTGTCTATTCCCCTGCTGTTTTTTTTTTTTCTTCTTTCTCTTAACTTCTGATCTTTAAACAGAGATACAGAATCCTTTGAATTTCTTACAAATTTCTGGTGGTATTATTTATATTGTGCTTATATTTTGTATGGCCAGTGCCCTCTTTGCAAAGATTAGAAAAATCATATACTCTGTTGTACTCTATTTGAATAGCTACAGCACACAGAATCTGCAGAACTAGTGTGTTTGTTTATTTCAGAAAATTTTTGTTAACTAGAATTCTAGTTAAAAAGTATCCTAGCCGACGTGTTAAATTTTACCCATTGACGGAAGTGCAAGGTGCTAGCGTGTGTGTGCCATTTGGCGCGTTTCCTTGTCCTTACCAGCCAGCCTCCTCCCGTGATGGCCAACGGAGACGACGCAGCGTCTTCCGAGGAGGAGAAGGAGGACGCGAGCAGACGTGGGGACAGACGTGTGAACGGGACGCATCCCGCGGCCGAGGCCACGGCTCCCAGCTACCGCCCCGCGGACAGCACTGCGGAGCGGCTCCACGGTCCGGGCTGCGCCGTGAACGGCTCCGGTTCCCCCCTCAGCGATGAGGATGAGGATGAGGATGAGGACGGTGATGAGGACGAAGCGCCGGGGCCGGGGGCCAGCTCGGTGCCCACCATCTACTTCTCCCACACCGTGGAGCCCAAGCGGGTGGGTACGCCCTGCCTGACCCGCCTTAGCCGACTGGGGCTGGTCCCGATCGCTTTGTTCGAAAAGAAAACGGGGGAAATGCCAAGTCATTAGTCCACATCGAGCCACGGGTCTCTGCAGTGGGGGGCGGGGCGGGGTGGGGTCTGGGGTCCGTGCCAGAGGCGACTGCTCCCTCCCGCCTGCCCCCGTCCCGGCTGCCTCGGGAGCCCAGAGTGCGTGTGCAGTGGGCGTGCGGTGGGGGGGTGGAATGGGACTGCGTTACGTTTTTCATTACGCCAGGTCGCTGTTTCTATGTGGGCACGCAATGAATAGAACATCATGAGCAAGGAGGGAAATGTAGGAGGAAGGAGAAATTAGCCCCTTTCTGACAGTAAATACAAACAGCTGCGGGTGATCATGACTTTAGAACCTTGGCATTTGGAGCCGGGGCTGGAGCTGCTCGGTAGCATCCAGAGACGTCTGTCCGGCCGTCCTGCCACGCTGGAGGCTGAGCTCTGGGGGAGGAAGGACAGGCCACCGGCAGCCACCCTGCCCTCCCGCGGCTCTGTGCCCGGGTGAGAGCCTGCGGCTCCTCTTTCCGCGTGTCTTTCTCAGGGACACGGGCTCGGAGACCACGTCTGGTCTCGGTTAGCACTCCTTCCGCATGCGTGGCCCCGCAGGGTCTGCGATCCCGTCCCCCGTGCCCGTGATGGTTAGTTAATGAAACATGTTTAAAACATAGCTGGCGTTCCTCAGGTCCCTGAAGTTATCCCTGCTCTAGTGTGGAGTGAAGTAATTATCTGCTTTGTAATGCTCTAATACCTCAGACTAAAGGGAGCACTTACTGCATTCCGTGGGAAAAGGGCTGATTAGTTAGGAAAAGTTTGCTCTGTGATGCGTCGGGCTTTGCAGTTCACGTTCGGAGGACGCAGGAGAGTGCGTGACATTGGCAGGGTGTGGGGGCGTCCTTCGTGGCACAGTGTGGGGTGCCAGGCAGGACCGGCAGCCCGAGAGGGTCCGCCCGGCTTTCAGTGTATGACTGACGGGATCGTGGGGAGCGGCCTGCCAGGTCACACCGTGCCGCACGGGCTCTGTCTCTGCTGTTGGTGGGAAAGCCGGGCCCGGGGCCTGGTGGTCGCCGGAGCTGGAGCTCCGTGCCGGGAGGCCTGCGCGGTGGGCGGGCTCGGGGAGGGGAGCGGGGTGTGTGTGTGTGTGTGTGTGTGTGTGTGTGTGTCTTGACCGCCTCGCACACTGCGCCTCGCTTCCGTGCAGGTGGCATGGGCCGCCCCGCTGCTGGCACTGCCTCCCGTGCGGAGAGCATGGGTTTTCCTTTCGGCTTTGACTTTCGTTCTCAGGAGGATTGTCACTCTTTGCTGTGAATGTTCCAGGTGCGAATAAACACTGGGAAAAACACCACTTTAAAATTCAGTGAGAAGAAGGAAGAGGCCAAACGGAAGCGGAAGAGCAGCTGCGGCGGCGGCCACCCTGCCCCGGAGCTGCCCACCATCCGGACGCCGGCGGACATCTACAGGTGGGCGGCCCCTCGCCCCGCTCCCGTTCCTGTCCAGAGCCGGGCGGGTCCCTCGCTCCCCCGTCCCCTCTCTCTCGGCCAGGCCAGGCCGGCGCTTTAAAACGTTCCCGATGGATCTAGCAAACCACGGTGCATGTAGCTTTCAGCGTGGAGGTGTGTCCGGGGGCGGGTGGGGCCTCAGCGTGGCCACGGGGACGTGTCGCCGCAGCCTTCCTGGGCCTGGTCGCTGGCACTGCCTGACCGTCTACGACCCCCGTCCCTGGGAATGGCAGAACCTCTGCCTCCCTCCTAAGGAGGTCTCAGTTACGGGTGGAGTTTTGGCAAATAAAGCGATTGTCACCCGAACGTGTTGATAAATAAAGTGCTGTGTTTGACTGGCCCCAGGTTACAGTTTTCAGAAGCACATGAAATAGGTCACTTGAGGCTACAAAATTATGTTGATTTGGAATGTGGGATACACGTTTGGATGAAACACGCCAGGCTCACCTCTGGGGCAGGCCTTGCCGACGCAGCCTCAGCGGGTGTCTGTGCCCGCAGGGTCTTCGTGGACCTGGTGAACGGGGCGTACGTCCCCCGGAAGTCCATCCTCAAGTCGCGCAGCCGGGAGAACAGCGTGTGCAGCGACACCAGCGAGGGCAGCGCGGCCGACGGCGAGGAGCGGCGCGGGCTGCTGCGGAGCGTCAGCTGCGAGGAGGCCGCGGGCAGCGACGCCGGCGAGAGCATTCTGGAGGAGGAGCCGGAGCCGGAGCCGGAGCCGGAGCCGGAGCCGGAGCCAGAGGCGCCCGCAGCGCTGCAGGTGCGTGTGTGTCTCCCTCCGTCTCCGTGTCCTTGCCTGATTCTTGGGGTGGGCGGTGCCGTGGCCCTGGCTCCCATCCCTGTCCCGCGCGGCTCTGGCGGGTGTGCGAGCGGTTGTTTAAGAGGCCATCGTGTGTGTGAGGCCGGTTCCGTCTCCCAGTCTTTTGTTTCTTCGCCTTTAAATTCTCGTGTTTTCTGTGTTTATTAAGTGAAGGTAAACATCTGGTAATGGCGTTGTTTAGCTTGTAGCTTTACTTCATGTGTTTACTTATCCTCAGAAGTCACAGGACCTGGTCGATCCAGGCTTGTACCTGATGAGGGGGGAGTGTTTTATAAGTTGTTATCTAAGTGTCACGTCGCCTAACTACTTTTCCCTGGTTCACAAGGTCAGGTCAGCAACATGTGCATGAAGCGTATGTCCATTTCCGTGTGCACATGTGTTCTTAGACCACGCAGGGGGCGGTTCCAGGTGCCAGGCGTCTTTTAGAAAGTCTCACAATCGGTCTCTGTCGGTCTCTGTAAAAGGTGAGGGGCCGGTGCGGGGGCTGTGTGTCCGGCGTGTGTGCGCAGTCCCGTGGCTCCCGGGGCCCAGCACCCGCGTGGCCTCCGTCCGCCTCGCTGTCGCCTCGAATGCGGAGCCAGCGCTCCTCCACCAGTGTCAGTGTCGTCACGGAAACCCGCGGTTTTATCGGTTTTAGAGGCGGGAGAGGGAGAGACATCGATGGTGAGAGACCTCCTGGTCCAGCCACTGAGCCGCCTGGCTGGGCAGCGGAGGGACTTACGTTCCGCTCACACAGGACGTGGAGGCGAGACAGTGCGATGCCCACAGGCGGGAGCGGCGCCCGCAGAGCGCACGGCTGCGAGACCAGTGGCTGCGGCCGGGCCCGCGTGGTGCCGGCAGCGTGGCTGCGCGCTGTGGCGGTGAAGATGTTGGGATGGCATTGGGTTCTCTGAGCGAGTTGTTTTGACGTCTTATTTTTACCCGGAACTCGTGTGAGTCCCTGTGAATGAGAAGAGCTGCGTTGCCAGCGCAGGGTAAGGGCTGTGCGGCCTCTCTGCGTCTCATTGCCTCTCCGTGTCTTGCAGGCCTTCTCGGGAACCGTGATAGAGAAGGAGCCGCCGCCCTGCCTCGCCCCGCCCCCCGCCCTCCCTGTGCTGCCCACCATCCCCGAGCGGAGGGAGGTCCCCGCGGAAGGGCCAGAGGTGACCAAGCGGGTGTCCAAGTTCAAAGCCGCCAGGCTGCAGCAGAGGAACTAGCTGCGGGGCGGGGCCTGCGGCCTGCAGCCCGTGCCGTGTCGCCGCAGCGCGTCTGGCTCCCGGCTCCGCGGAGAGCGGGCGGCGTGTCCTGCAGTGGCTCCCGTTCCGCCGGGGGTGCGGCCCCGAGGGAGCCCAGGCTTCCCATCCGCCTGCTCGCCCTCCGGCTCCGGCACCACCACCCCCGCTGCCGCCTCCGATGCCGCGCTCGGACCGCGCCCGGAGAGGCCGTTGTGGGCGCGGGGGAGTTTCAAACAGACGCAGGCGCCCGCCAGCTGTGACGCCACCACGCGGACACGTAGCAGAAGCGTCAGATTCAGGTAGATCGGCGGTTCCGCTCCCGCTCCGCCTTTGAAAGGCCTTTAAGAACCTTCTGTGGGCTCTGCAGCGAGGCGCCCCGGACCCCGGACTGCGCTGTCCTGTGGGCAGGTTTCTTGTTCGGAAGAAGGGGATTTTGTAAAACTTTTTTTTTTTTTTTTTAAGTAAAAATTTTATGAAACTTGGTCTTGAAAATGCTGTGGACTTTGATTCAGAGCCGCGTGTGGAAATGTCTGGTCTGTGTTCGCGCAGCGGGCACCGCCAGCCGCCCTCGCCCTCGCCCTCGCCCTCGCCCTCGCGGCCCGGGCAGCTCTCCGCCCTGGGCGTGTGCCGGGCGCTGTATCTGGGGGAGAGAGCATGTCTTTTTGATCAAAAAGATCTAAAAAAAAGAATCTTACGTCCCGTCTTCCCAGCACTCCTTTCTCTAAGGACGCTTCCCTGGGAGACTGCCTTGCAGGCGGGGCTCGGGCTGAGCGTCGACCCAGGAACCAGGAGGTCACGGCCAGGTTCCCGGTCAGGACGCAGGCCCCGGTGGCGGGCTCCATCCCCAGTGGGGGACGTGCAGGAGGACGCCGGTCCCTGGTTCTCTCTCTCCATGGATGTGTCTCTCTTCCTCTCCCTCCCTCTCTAACACCAATAACAATATATGTATATTTTATTGATTTTTTTACAGAGAGGAAGGGAGAGGAATAGAGAGTCAGAAACATTGATGAGAGAGACATCGATCAGCCGCCTCCTGCACGCCCCCTACTGGGGATGTGCCCGCCACCAAGGTACATGCCCTTGACCGGAATCGAACCTGGGACCTTTCAGTCCGCAGGCCGACGCTCTATCCACTGAGCCACACCGGTTTCGGCAACAATATATTTAAAAAATGAAAATAAAACCCCTGGATGGACAGAACCTGGATGTGGTGGGGCCTGAGTGTCTGGGGCTGCAGACCAGACCCCCTCCTTCCGGAAACACCCACCCTCACGGGCACCGCCGCCTCCGTCAGCCGGGGCCCCGCAGCTCAGCCTGGGGTGGCACCCGAAGGGGCACCTGCCTGTGGTGGCAAAGGCCACTGTCCCTGCCGTTCCTGGTACCTCGGGCACGGCCTTCCGCGAGGGTGCAGGCCCGAGAGCCGGCCGCGTCCTTGGCAGCGAGGTGTTTGTCTTACGAACCGCCGCCTGCCCGCCCACAGTGACCCCGGGTGCGTGGATTCTGCCCCCTCCCGCAGCGCCTCTCACCTCCAGCCCCGCCCATCACGCGTGTTCGTTCCCCATTCCGCACGCACTCGCCTTCCCGGGGCGGAACGTGAGCTCGGCTCCCGCGCGCAGCCCAAGACAAATGGACCGTCTCTGCTAATTACGCCGTTTAATTGATCAAAACCTCCGGGTGGTGGCCGGCGGTATTTATAGCGCTGAGCTCGGATCCCAGCCCTGCCCGGCGGGGTCGCTGGGGGCTCGCCCGGGGGTGGGGGTGCGGGTGGGGTAGAGGTGCGGGGGCCGCCACGCCACGCGCGCTCCAGCCTCTGCTGACCTTGTCCTCTTCCTCCTCCTCATCCTCCCCCTCCTCCGGGTGGATCCGCGCTGCCCGTCAGGACGATGTGAAATGGCTTTTAATTGAGGTGACCGACGGCCATTAGGGGGCCCCACCCCCGCCGTCTAGCGGGCCCGAGCACTTTTCATTTTTGCTCTATTGATCGGGCGGCGATTTGCGTGAACCATCCCCGGGACCCTGAGGAGGAGGGGGAGGAGGGGGAGGAGGAGGAGAAAGAGGAGGAGTAAGAGCAGGAGGAGTAAGAGGAGGAGGAAGAGGAGGAGGAAGAGGAAGAGGAAGAGGAGGATGCGGATAGGGGTGGTGTTTCTCCCCTGTCGCTCCCGCTCGCACCGGTAGGGGGCAGCGGCGAGCGGAGGCGGCGGAGGGCCTGCCAGTCACGGGTGAGCATGATGCTTCCTTTCGGTGATAGGTGGGGTGTGCGGTCCGTTACAGCCCTAATTACCGGGCCTGGAGGTTGCCTAGGCAACCGGCTCCCCCCCTCGTCCACGCTGCAGCTGAGAGCGAGCAGGCACAGCCGGCCCGGCTGGGGCCTGGGTGGGCGCCCGGGTCTGGGTGAGTCACGCGTCGGTCCGCAGGGCGCTCGGGCGTGCGGCCGGCTGGGCGGGCCTCCACACCCCCCCCCATCTTCCTCCCCAGCAAGGAACTGGGGCTCTCAACACGCCAGTCCCTCGCCCTGCGTGCTCACCCTGAGCGTGGCAGGATGGCTTGTCTTCCATTTCGTCTGGAAAGAGCGGGTCCTTCCATTTTTTAAATAAATATCTTGTTCAGAGAGGAAGGGAGGGGGAGAGAGAGACAGAAACATCCATGATGAGATAGAGTCAGGGATGGAGACAGAAACATCTGTGATGAGAGAGAATCAGGGATGGGCTGCATTTATATGCCCCTGCTACCTCTTGCTCTGGGGTTGGAGCCCACAACCCCTGGGCGTGTGCCCTTGACGGGAATTGAACCCGGGACCTTTCAGTCTGCAGGCCCACGCTCTGTCCACGGAGCCAAAACGGCTCAGCCAGTCCTTCCATTCAAAAAAAGTCTATTTTTTTTTATTGATGTCAGAGAGGAAGGGAGAGGGAGGGAGGGAGGGAGAGGTAGAGAGAGAGAGGGAGGGAGGGAGGGAGAGGGAGAGAGAGAGAGAGAGAGAGAGAGAGAAACATCAATGATGAGACAGAATATCAGTGATTCTGAGGCTCATTTCCTGCAGTTCCTCTGCCCCCCGCAGGCCCTCCCCTGCCCTCATCGCCGCCCTCTGGTGCCCAGCGGGCCCCTGTCCCCCTCGGAGGGACCTCAGCGTCCCTGCCCGGCCCTCAGCTCTGTGCGGGGAGCGTGGCGGGGGGCTGGCTCTCCCCACGAGGCCGTAGCTCACCGTGTGGGGGGCCCTCAGCGCCCCTGGGTGTCTGGGAAACGGCCCAGCTCCGTCTGCTCCGGAATGTGGGCACCAGGGGCCTGGGCACTGGGCTGGGAGGGAGGGCAGGCCGGCGGGTACCCTGAATTCCCCACTTCCCAGCCCGGAGGGATCCTGAGGCCCAGTTTCCTGAAAACACCCCACAGACACCAAACGTGAGCGTTTCGCCCCCTTTTGGGTGTGGGGTGGTGAGTGATTCGATGTTACCGACACTGGAAGCGATGCTGGCTGCCCGGGTCCCTCTCGCAGGCTCCTCCGACGTTTACATTTTTATTTCTTATTATTTTTAAACCAGATGTTGATGGATTTCGGAGAGGAAAGGAGAAGGGGAGAGAGCTGGAAACACCAATGATGAGAGAGAATCACGGACTGGCTGCCCGCCGCCCCCGAGGGATTGAGCCTGCAACCCAGGCGTGTGTGTGCCCTCGCTGGGGAGGGAACCCGGGACCCTTCAGTCCACAGGCCCGTGCTCTGTCCACTGAGCCACACCAGCCAGGGCCGCCTTTACTTTAAACAGTTTGATGATCTTTTCAGCAGGATAAGCCACAGCTCCCTGGCCGCCACCCGCTGGCCCAGGGGTGCCCAGGGGTTCCCGGTGTGGGGCGCACGCCCACAGGGGGGCGGTTTGATGTTTAAGGGGGGCAATTCAAGGATGAGTTATTATTCACAGGGAACTTTTTGCATTTCTTTTGGCTCTGGGGCCTCATATTCAGTCTATAAATACATGTTGTGGCGTTTTTATGCATTTCCGCTCTCTATTATGTGTTTTAAAACTTTATTTGCTGTTTTTTCCTTTCATTTCATATAATATATATATATATATATATATTTATATATTTTTTAAAACAATTTCTTAGTGATTTCTTCCTTGGCACATCCACTGTCCTTTTGTTCTTTTTCTCTTTCGTGGATGCCATGTTGTTCCTTTTTTTTTTTTTTAAAATATATTTTATTGATCTTTTACAGAGAGGAAGGGAGAGGGATAGAGAGTCAGAAACATCGATGAGAGAGAAACATCCATCAGCCGCCTCCTGCACGCCCCCCACTGGGGATGTGCCTGCAACCAAGGTCCATACCTTTGACCTGAATCGAACCTAGGACCCTTCAGTCCGAAGGCCGACGCTCTATCAACTGAGCCACATGGGTCAGGGCGCCATGCTCTTTGGAAGCTGGTTTAGACCACGTTGCTGGCCTTTCAGGCTTCCTCCATGTGGACAGGAGGAAGGATTACGAATAATGAGGATTCTGTGTCCTGGGGAGGCATCAGGATGGTAAGAGATGCAGGTGGGGCGTGGCCCAGACCCGGCTGGGGATGCTGATTGGCCCCCGAATCCCAGGAAGCAGATCCTGGGACAGAGTTTGGCCCCCAATCCTCCACCAGGGAGCCGAGTTTCCCCTGAGCAGGGGCGGGGAGGACCCCCCTGGTTAGCTGGGGAAGGCGTGGTTCACTTCCTGTCGCACCCTCTCCTTGCTGTCAGGGACCTGCAGGCCGTGCCGGGCCAGGCACACTCCCCTGGGGAGGTCCGGGGCTGCTCTCAGGCCCCCCAGCAAATTGAGGACCCGCAACGAGGTCATTATTTACGGACGACGCCTGCCCTTCTATATGACGTCAGAGGAAGTGGGCGCTGCCCGGGGGGCCGTTCTGAGCTCCCCCACATCCGGTGTAACCCCTCCCGTCCCAGTTCCTAGGCACCTTCTGTGTCCCCCCAACCCCTGGACTCGGGGGCGAGAGGACTGTCCCCCAGGTCCCAGGAGGCCGGTCCGTAGGTAAAAGGACCGCGTGGAAGAGCCGGCAGCCCCTCCACCACCCACCCACCCTGTCCTATTGTCTCCCCCGTTCTCTCCTCCTTGTTAAACCCAGCCCGTTCGGGAGACACGGTGCGCGTCTGCGGGTTGAAGCGTCCTTCCTTTCTTTCTTTCTCCCCTTTTCTTTCTTTCTTTTATTTTTTGGTCTAAAGATCACCCTGTACCCCAGACAAAGGAAATATTGAAACTGTTCAATTCTGAACAAAGATCCCGCCCGCCTATGACTTCTCCGAAGCGCTATAAAAATTCTCTAAAATTGCCTATTCACTCAGATTTACTGAGTGTAGCAAAAATGTCAAAGGCATAAAGTCAGAGGGAGATGGAATAAAATAATGCCGGAGACAGATTAGTCATGCACGGGCCCACGCGGCCCCGCCACACGCACGGCGGCCCGTCCCCGCGCCGCACCGCCCGAGAGTCACACGCCGGCCGGCCGCCTCCCCGCCTCTGGTGCCGGAGCCCGCCCGCCCGGCCTTTCCTCGCCGCGTGGAACGGCTGGCGGGCAGAGAGCGGCAGCGAGGGTGGTCCCGGGACCCCAAGAAGCAGATCCTGGGACAGAATGTGGCCCCACGTTCTGTCCTCGGCTGCCTGTCCCCCCAGCAGAGTCTGCGCCCCCATCCCAAGCCCCCTGAAACCTGTGTGTGATAACGGCTGAAAATAGGGAGGAAAGGCCCAAATCCCCAGGATGCCCCGTGCTGGTCCCAGTCTCTGGCAGTGACGTTTTCTGTTGAAATTTACTATGTTTTTTTAAAAAATATTTTTATTCATGTCAGAGAGGAAGGGAGAGAGATAGAAAGTCAGAAACATCGATGAGAGAGAAAGACATCGATCAGCCGCCTCCTGCACACCCCACAGTGGAGATGTGCCTGCAACCAAGGTACATGCCCCCGACTGGAGTCGAACCTGGGACCTTTCAGTCCACAGGCCGACGCTCCATCCACTGAGCCAAACTGGTCTTGGCTGTTTTTTGTTTTTTTTAAAAATATTTTTATTGATGTCGGAGAGGGAGAGAGAGAGAGAGAGAAGCATCAGTGATGAGAGAGGATCAGGGGCCGGCTGCCTCCTGCACACTCCACACTGGGGATGGACCCCACCACCCAGGGCTGTGCCCTGACTGGGAATCGAACCATGACCTGGTTCCTAGGTCAACACGCAACCCCTGAGCCAGGCCGGCCGGGGTGTGCATGTTTTAGATTAATTTTGTTTTTGTTTTAATATTTTTTAATTGATTTTTTACAGAGAGGAAGGGAGAGAGATAGTTAGAAACATCGATGAGAGAGACATCGATCAGCCGCCTCCTGCACGCCCCCTACTGGGGATGTGCCCGCCACCAAGGTCCATGCCCTTGACCGGAATCGAACCTGTGGGACCTTTCGGTCTGCAGGCCGACGCTCTATCCACTGAGCCACACCGGTCTCGGCAGCAGCTACTTTTTACATCTGTATCTTAAGTATTTGTATTGAGTTCAGAGAGGAAGGAAGGGGGAGAGAGACCCCCCTCTCCCCCCAGCTCACACGCAGCAGCCTCGTTCCCGGGGTCCCCGAGTCTGGCCAGCAGGAGCTGACGGGCGGAGGGTGCGTTCTGTGGGCTCGATCGGCAGCACCGACAGCAGCACAGAGAGGCCTGGACCCTGAACCCCGAGGACACGCGCCTGGCTCCAGAGGAGGGAGGAGGAGGAGGAGGAGAGCAAGAGAGGAGAGAGAGAGACATCGCCCGCCGGGTCCCCTGTTCCCCCCGTCACTTCACAGCTTTCCTCAACTTGGGGCGCCGCCCGGAAGGACCCCGAGTCGGGAGGTGCCTGCGAGAGGCCCGGTGTGTGGACTGGACTTCCGTCCACGAACAGGGCCGTCTGCTCTGGGGGCTGCTTTCCCCACTGGAGCCCACACTCCTCCCGGCGGAGGCGGGAGGAGAGGGGGCTCCTTCCACCCCCCTTCTTGCACCCCATGTTCTCTGCCCGCCCGCCCACCGTCCATTGGGCGGCTCTCCGAGCAGCTCCCCCCACTCCACCCTCCCCCCGGGACAGCCTGGAGTGGGAGCTGCGCCATGGGGCCGGCTGGTCTCCCACCTGCCACCAGAGGGCGCCAGTGAGGAGCTCTGCCCTGGACCCTGGGGGAGGAGTGTGGGCGCTCTGGAGAATCAGGCGGGGGCTGGTTCAGGGAGAACCCCCCCCCACCAGGGGCTCCGTGGGGAGCACGGAAGGGGTCCTGAGGTCCAGGCCCAAGGGCAGCCTTTTTTAAGTAAAAAAATAAAAAAACAAAAATAAAAAAAACTTCACCTGTTTCTTTGTTGCTGTTAATCCCCATCCCCACCCAGGACATTTCCCATTAATGGGTCAGAGAGAGGGGGCAGGGGAGAAACACGGATGTGAGACAGACCCGGGGTGGGGTGCCTCCTCCACCAGGACTGGGGCTTGAGCCTGCAGCCCAGGTCTGTGCCCTTGACCGGAATCGAACCCGGAACCCTTCCGTCTGCAGGCCGACGCTCTATCCACTGAGCCACACCTTTTTCGGCTTAAAACACGTTTTTACTGATTTCAGAGAGGGAGGGAGAGGGAGAGAGAATCAGGGACCGGCTGCCTCCTGCACGCCCTGCGCTGGGGACCGAGCCCACTACCCGGGCCTGTGCCCTGACCGGGGGTTGACTGTGACCTCCTGGTCAACCACGGAGCCAGGCCAGCCGGGCCTGGGTACCCCACTCTGACGCCCAGTCTTCACCGGCACCTGGGCCCACTGCGAGCCGTCTCCCCGCCTGGAGCCCCGGGGGCCTGTCTGCACCTGGTCCCGTCCACCCCCAGGGGCCGTGGGAGGCGAGAGGCCGCCACCACCTGCCGCCAGCCGCCCGCCGCCCCCCTGTCCGCTGGGGAGAGGGAGCAGGCTGGTTGGGCACGGGATGGATGGTTATGAATGGCGCTGTCGGGAGGAATAATCGCTGTATTAATAAGGGGCCGCTGCCCAGCGGCTCTGAGGACAGCCGCTGTCCCTGTGCGTCTGGCAGGGGAGTCGGGCTGGGGCCTGGGGACCCTTCCATGTCCTCAGCCCTCTACACCCTGGCCCCCCGACCCCTGCAGCCTCCAGCCCGGCCGACCCCCTGTCCCCGGGCCTCCGGGCGGGCGGCTGGCACCCGGAGCGGGCAGAGGGAGCCGTGCCCGGCCTGCGGTGTCGCCGTGCCCGGGGCTGTGATGGCACTAAACCTGCCGCCGCCGCCGGCTCGGGCCCGGCAGCGGTAATTGATTCGCCCACACAGCCGTTCCGTCGCGAGCCGTGCGGGTTACAAATTCCGCGATCTCTCCGAGATCCTTTCAGCGCCGGCGCGGGCGGCCGGCCCGATTCATTACGGTGATTGAATCCTCTTCAATGGGGAGCCGCGAGGGCGAGCCGCCGCTCCCGCCGCGGAGGCGCGCAGGTTAAAAGCCTGTCTGGGTGGCATCCTTCACGGCCGTGCCGTGCGGTGCGGTGCGGTGCCGAGCCGTGCCGTGCCGGGCGAGCCCGTCTCCGTGTGACCTTCACGGGAGGCCGAGAGCCCGCCGCCGGCCGCAGCCCCGCGTCTCCCGCGCCCGCCGCCGGCGGCCCTGGCTTCCCCGCATCCGAGGCTCCGAGAATTCCTAATTAAACCCCCAATTAATACGGAGCCCGGAAAAGGCGATCCTTTCTTTTTTATTTTCCCCTCCTCCTCCTCCCTCCCCGTCCTCCACCCCCTCTCCCTCCTCCCCCTCCTCCCCCTCCTCCTCCTCCTCCTCCTCCTCCTCCCGAAATGCAAAATCATAATGAATCAGAGCACAGGAGCTGTCTGTCTCCATCGCGGGGAGAGAGAGAGAGGCCGGGTTGTCAATAGCCCGCCGCACCTGAACCCCGGCCATCCGTCACCGCGATGACTTGGAACATCTCGGGCTAAATTGGGTTTTGTTTGTGCCGAGCGGGGAGAGTCATGGCTCCAGCGACAAAATTAGAACGGGCCGCCGGCAGCAGCGCCGAGGCAAAGCCGCGCGGGGAGAGCGCGGGGCCGGGGAGAGGGTGAGCGGCCTTCCAGACTCCCCTGAAAACACGGACGCCCCCTTCCTGTCTGAGCCCCCCTTCTCTCTCCCCTTAACCTGTCCCCATTAGTGCCTGACCCCCTCCCTGCACACACCCTGGGGGAAAGCTGCCCCCTGCTAACTGCCCCCGAGAGCCCTCCTGCCTTTGGGGATGTCAGCCCCCCTCTACCATCCTGGGTGGGGGGCATTGACCCAGCGACCCCCACCCCCACCCACACCCCCAGGGATGATCTGTAAAAGGGGCCACAGGCACCTCACATCCTGCACCTGTCACTCATTCTGTTTTTATTTTTATTTTTTAATTAAAAATGTTTTTATTGATTTCAGAGGAGAGGAGAGGGGAGAGAGAGAGAGAGAGACAGAGACCGAAACATCAATGATGAGAGAGAATCATGGACCGGCTGCCTCCTGCCCGCATTACGCTGGGGATCGACCCCGCAACCCAGGCCTGGGGCCTTGGCTGGGAATCGAACCATGACCCCCTAGGGCTCATAGGTCAACACTCAACCCCTGTGCCCCTCCAGCTGGGCCCCATATTCGTTAAAAAAAAAAATAGGTTTAATGATTTTTTTTATAGAGAGGAAGGGAGAGGGATAGAGAGTCAGAAACATCGATGAGAGAGAGACATCGATCAGCCGCCTCCTGCATGCCCCCTACTGGAGATGTGCCCACCACCAAGGTACATGCCCTTGACCGGAATCAAACCCGGGAGCCTGCAGTCCGCAGGCCGATGCTCCATCCACTGAGCCAGACCGGTCAGGGCCCCACATTCGTTTTGAAGGGGAAGCTCGCTGGTGTGGCTGGTGCCACAGATCACACTTCACCCGAGCAGAACTGGGTGGTCCATGAGCTGAGGGCACGGGGTGAGGCCTGGTCTCTCCCCCAAAACACAGATGGGGGGCACCTGGAGGTTCAGGTGCGGGGCCGGGGGGGGTGGGGGGCTCACCACCCTTCCTTCCTCTGCCTTCCTCCTCTCTGCCAGCCAGGCCACCAGCCACCGGGCGCTGACCCAGGGGCACAGGGAACCAGCCCCGGGTGTCCACCGGTGGAGGGCAGAGCTGTGGCCAGAGGCCCCGCCCCCCAGGGAAATGCCCATCACACCCTGGACCCAGTGACCTTCTTGGGCCAGACCGGCTGTGTCCTGGGTCACGGCGGTGCCTGCTCTCACCCTGTTCACGTCGGGCGGGGGTGGGGGACCCCAGAGCACCCTGAGGATGGGCAGCGGGGGCCCGACCTCCCCCGGGCGAGGCTTCAGGCAGAAGCAGCGTCTGAGCCTCAAGGAGGGTGGGCAGCCGGCCAGGTCGGTTGTGAGGGAGGAGTCCTGGCGGGCGGGCGGCTGGAGGGAGCCAGGGCTTTCGAGGAGCCAGCGGAAGTGGGGGAGCGGGACCGGCCGGGGCGGCAGGAGCGGGCGGGGGCGGCGTGGGCCCTGGGCCACCCCGGGATCGAGGCCCTACAGGCGGCAGGAGCCACCCTGGTAGGATGCCCACTCAGTCCTCTGCCATCCCCGGCCGCCTGGCTCTGTGGCTGAGCATCGACCTAGGAACCAGGAGGTCAGGATTCTGTTCCCGGTCAGGGCACAGGCCGGGGTGCGGGCTCCATCCCCAGTGGGGGGCGTGCAGGAGGCAGCCGATCCGTGATTCTCTCATCCTTGAGGTGTCTCTCTCCCTCTCTCCTCCTCCCTGAAACCAATTTTAAAAAAGAAGAAGAAAAAAGGAAGAAAAGAAAAAGCTGTCACTGCGAGGCCACGGGCCAGGAGAGAGGACGGGAGGCTCAGGTCCGTCCCTGTCCAGGGTCCTGCAGGGAACGGTACTGGCTCGGTCCAGTGTGGTCCAGTTCGGGTTCCGCTTGGTCCGGAGCTGGGGGCGCGGGGGGAGCAGTGAAGGGCTCACACGCGTTGCTTGTACCTGTGGCTCCAGGTCTTTCTTGTTAGACACGGGGGAGGACGGGTCGGAGCTGGTTCTGGGTGCACAGCCTCCTGGGACGGAGCTGCCATGGCCCTCCCAGACCCTGGGGTCCTCATCTCAGAAGAGGGGGTGTCCCTCTCAGCCCGGGCTTCTTGGTAAGACTTGGGGCTCCTGGGAGGTGTGTAGGTTTGGGGTCAGCCTGTCCACGGGAGGGAAGGGATATGGATGTGTCTTTAGGGCCAGCGTGAGGCTGAGGGCGGGGAGGGTGCCTGCCTGTCCCCGCCCGCAGGTCCGCCCCCACCCCTCCGTCCCTCGGCACCTGGCTCGGCACGCTGAGGGCGTCTGGGTGCCCGCTTGTGCCCCTGGTGTGACGGGGGAAATGGAGCCCACGTAGGCCTGGAGGTCAGAGCAAGGGGGAGGCAGGGGGACTCGCTGGAGGGCAGGGAAAAACCTCGTGTCACCCAACCCTGGGGCCTCTCAGGTGCCAGCAGATGGTGGGAGCCCCAGCCAGCCCCCCTGAAGCCCCACAGATAGGGGGCATCCTGGGGGCCCAGGGGCGGGACGGGGGGCTCACCACCCCTCCTTCCTCCACTCTGTCAGACAGGCCACCAGCCACCCGGTGCTGAGCCAGGGGCACAGGGAGGCCAGCCCTGGGCGCCCACCTGGCGGAGGGCAGAGCTGTGGCCACAGGAGGCAGGCTCCGGCCCAGCCCTGCCAAGCCCCCTTGGGAGCCACGGGGGGCCCTCCCGGCTGCGACGGGGTCTGCTCAGGGCTTCCTGGGTCTGTGGGGGTTCCTCCCGTCCGTCTCCAGGCGCAGCCAGAGGCAGGGGACTTGAGTGACAGCTGCCTGGTGCAGGGACAGGCCCCTCCCACCTGCCCTTCCATGTACTTGTTCTAATGCAGCGGTTCTCAACCCGTGGGTCGCGACCCCTATGGGGGTCAACTACCCTTTCACAGGGGTCGCCTGAGACCGTCGGAAAATGCAGATATTTACATCACGATGCATCACAGGAGCAACATTTCATGGTTGGGGGTCACCACCTTATGAGGAACTATATGCAAGGGTCATGGCCTTAGGAAGGTTGAGAACCATTGAATGAGAGAAAAGTACTGATCGGCTGCCTCCTGCACGCCCCCCACGGGGGATGGAGCTTGCAACCGGGGCCTGTGCCCTGGCCAGGAATTGAACCCTGACCTCCTGGTTCCTAGGTCGATGCTCAGCCCGGGAGCCACCCCAGCTGGCCCCCTCTGCCCCCCCCTGGAGGTCCCTAGAGTCTGGAGGTCTCCAGCACGGAGGGCTGGGGCTCCGCCAGCCCCCCAGTACCCCCCCCCCACCGCAGAGCCAGGCTCTCTGTCCAGCCTTGGCCATCAGGGGGACCAGCCCTCCCTGGCCAGGCTCCTATCAGGGTCGTGACCCCTGAGCTGGCCAGAAAGCAGGGTTTCCCTTTGAGGTGGTTCCTGCAGCCACCTGGGCTGTCCTGCCATGTGACCCCTGCCCACGGCCCCTCCTCCAGGCCACCTGCAGGTGGATTGTGGGCGCAGGCAAGGTGGGCACCTGCCCGGGTGAGAGGAGCATATACAGTGATACCTCGAGATACGAGTTTAATTCGTTCCTTCACCTTGAGGCGTGGGAAACTATGAGACGCTCGAGTCGAGGTAAACGGGTGGGCCGTGTGCAGCCGGCCGATTCTCGCGATGATTCCCATCTCAACGGTTGCTCGTATTTCAAAGCAAAGATCGCTCGCTCGACGGCTCATATCTCAAAAATCTCGTAGGTGAGGGCACTCGTATCTCGAGGTACCACTGTACTTGGCTTCTGATCAGTCTCAGCACGGAGGCCGGAGCTGGGAGGGGCACTGCCTTGCACGGGGGTGGGGGGCAGAGGCTGGCCCTGGGAGCCGGGGCCCTGACAGGCCTGTGAACATGGCCTCTCATTAAGCCCCGCCTGACCTTTCTCTGCTCAGAAATCCGGGGACAGGCCAGACGCTTGCTATTTGCCATCACATCCGCCGGGGGGCCGAGGCTGCCAAGTCCTTCTCTGGAACGACCCCCGAGGGGGCGGCGGGCTGGGCAGGTGCCGGCGGGGGTGGGGGCCGGGCTTCGGGGGTAGAGGGGGGAGGGGCTGCCCCAGGAGCCCACCTCTGAGGGCAGGGAGGTGCCCGGGCTGGGGCCGCTGGCGGGCAGAGGGGCAGGCGGAGGTCATTGATATTGGCATTGACCCGCGTCTCCGAGGGCCGGCCTGCCATTTGGCCAGCGCGCCGGGCCTCCATGTGCCCGAAAGGTCACCGCGGCCCTGGAATGTGTGCAGTGGAGGCGCGGGCATCCCGGGAGGCGGGGCCCAGGCTGCGGGTCAGGAGGTGTGTGTGTGTGTGTATGTGTGCTCGCCACACGGTAGCTCTGAAGCTGTGTGTCCTGGCCGGGGCAGGGGCTGGGGGGCGGGGGGCGGCCCACAGGCCGGGTGGATGTGTGAGGCTGCTGTGGAGAGGCGTGGGGTGGCAGGCGGGGTGTGCAGGGGCCGAGGGGGTCGGCCAGAGGGGCATTGCATCCTGGCTGGGGGAAGACTGTGGTTTTGGGGGAGACAGAGGGTGCCTTTCCTGCAGGAGGGGGCGTCAGACGGCTCTGGGGGTGTCCCGGTGCCAGCAGTCAGGTAGCCAGGCACACGCCCAAGAGGACTGTGGATTCATGGGAGGGGTCGCCTTCAGGTCTGGCTGGATCCAGGCTCTTACTCCGGGACACGGAGGTTCTGCGTCTTGGGCGCGTTCTCCGCTCTGCCTTCCTCTATTGCTTCCTCTGCACCAAAAGCAGCTCCTGTCGCCTTAGCAACCCCGGGACAGCTGCACCCAGCCGGTCCCCGAATCCTCCTCTGGCCCCGGCACTGGCCCGGCCCGGGGAAGGGGGGCTCTGATTGGCTAACCCCGGGGCGTGTAACTCCCTGTCGCCTGAGGACGAGGAGGGAGGGAGGGGGCTGCAGGCCACACATGTGCCGGGCCCCCGTGTCCCCTCCCGTGTCCCGGGACCGTCCTCTCCCTGGGGTCCCCCAGCCGCGGGCAGTGAAGCCCCGTGAAGCCTGCGTGGTCGCCACGGAGCCCGGGGTCACAGTGAAGGAGCCGGCAGAGCATCGGGGGGCTGCGTGGGGACCCCAGGACCGGGAGAGGAAGCGGAGGGCAGGAATGCGGCTTCGGCAGAGGCTCCATCCCCAGTCCTCCGGCTCCTGGCCCCTCCGAGGGGCGGCCGGCTCTCGGGGGGGTGGTGGGGTGGTGGAAGAAGGATCGCCCCCTGCAGGAATCGGAGGGAGCACAGAACACAGTCCTGGTCAGGGGGCCCCAGCGGCTGTGGGTATAGAGGGGTGCTGAGACCCAGGTCCCCAGAGGGGCGGCTGGGGGACCGCGAAGAGGGAGCAGGCGGTGGGCACCCTCCCCATGGGGAGCCCCAGGGCGCCTCGCCTCCAGCAGCAAGGGGTCCTCGCACTCCGAGCCCCCCAACCCCAGGCCAATGGGCAGAGCCTCTGGGGACATCAAGGAAGTGGACCTGATGCCCCGGCTGCAGGCCCAGCCAGGACATGGCCAGTCTGCTCGCAGCCTGTGCTCAGATCCAGGACCCAGAGCTGTCCCGTTGGCCTGTCTCAGGGGTGGAGCGTTGACCTATGACCCAGGAGGTCACAGTTCGATTCCCGGTCAGAGCCCAGGCCCGGGTGGCGGGCTCCGTCCCCAGTGGGGGGCGTGCAGGGGGCACAGAGGGGTTTGGGGGTGTGTGGCTCTGAGGGCGGTGAGGGTTCCGGTGCCCTGTGTCTACTAGCTGAGGAGCCCCTGCACTTTGACCTCTGCCCCTCCCCCCGACCCAGCCTCGCACCCCATCTCCGGAGCACAGGCCTGTGCAGCCCCCCAGCAGCAGAGGGGGCTGCAGGGGGGTGGGCTCACAGCACTTTGGTCCCAGGGGTGTGTGTGTCCCTGGGGAGGGGGTTTGGAGAGGGGGGGCAGCGTGGAGGACAGAGGGGGCCGCTCAGGTGGCCAGGCTCCTGCACGTCCCAGCCCAGAGGCGCTGCTTTTGGGGGGGTGGTTCTAGGCGGGGAGGGCAGGTAGGCAGGCCGGCACCCCCTTTCAGAAAGCAGCACCCTGCTCCCCATCGGGTCAAGGCTCCCCCCTCACCCCCTCCCGCCCCAGCCCGGCCTCCGGAGCTGCAGGAAGGCGCTGGGCCTTGTTTATTTTCGGAGAGTTTAACTGGCTGGCGAGGGAGGCCCGTTAAGAGGGATTTAACTGGGGGTCACTGGGAGTTTGAGGGGCTTAGGAGGAAAGAAAGCGAATTCCCCTTCATCTCCCCAGAGCCGCCCTCAAAGGGCCCAGCTGGAGGCGAGGAAGGGGCGAGCTTAAGTCGTCTGGGAACCTGCGGGGTCTTAGCAGAAAGAAAGGCTCTTGCCGCCTTGGGGGAGGGGGTGGGGGGGGCAGGGAAGAGGGGAGGGGTCAGGGAGAGTGGGGGAGCAGGGCCCGGCTCTCCCTGCGGCTTTCTCATCAGCCCCTGGTGGTGGCGGAGGTTACAGAGGGGACTCTGCCCTGGGGATCCGCAGTCAGCCTGTGCCCCCCACCCTGTGCCCCCCGCCCTGTGCCCGGCTCCCCGGGTGGCGAGTCCTGGTGGCACTCCCCCCACCCCCCTGCCCCGGGACAGGGTCAGGGCCTGGCTGCCCACTGCCTGTGCGCTGCCTCTGGGTCGTTGATTTTTTAAAAAAATTTATTTTTATTATTTCAGAGAGGAGGGGAGAGGGAGAGGGAGAGAGGAACATCAGTGATGAGAGAGAATTGTGGACCGGCTGCCTCTTGCACGCCCCCCACTGGGGACGGAGCCCGCCACCCAGGCCTGGGCCCTGACCAGGAATCGGACCATGACCTCCTGGGTCATAGGTCAAAGCTCCACCCTGGAGCCCCGCCGGCCAGACCACCCCTGGATCCTGGATCTGAGCACAGGCTGCGAGTGGACTGGCCATGTCCTGGCCAGGCCTGCGGCCAGGGCACGAGGTCCGTTCACTTCCTTGATGACCAGGGGGCTCTGCCCATTGGCCCTGGGTTGGGGGGCCCGGAGTGCGAGGACCCCTCGCTGCTGGAGGCGGGAGGCAGCCTGGGGCTCCCCAGGGGGAGGGTGCCCACCGCCTGCTCCCTCTTCACGGTCCCCAGCCGCCCCTCTGGGGGCCTGAGTCCCGCACCTTCTCGCAGGGCTGTGGGGGGGAGGTGTGGTTTGTATGTCCGGCGGCGGCCTTTGCCCAGCCTCCAGGGAACGTCTGTTTTATTTTATTTTTTTTAAATACATTTTATTGATTTTTCACAGAGAGGAAGGCAGAAGGATAGAGAGTCAGAAACATCGATGAGAGAGAGACATCGATCAGCCGCCTCCTGCACGCCCCCCACTGGGGATGTGCCCGCCACCAAGGTACGTGCCCTTGACCGGAATCGAACCTGGGACCCTTCAGTCCGCAGGCCGACGCTCTGTCCACTGAGCCACACCGGTCTCGGCGGAACGTCTGTGTTTGTGGGAAACAGCGGCGCGGCAAGGAGGGGGTCCGTCCGCTGCTACGGCGGGCGCTCGGCTCCCGGGAAACGCGGCTGTCACCGGTGATTTACGAGCGCTCGCCCCCCGGGACCGCCCGCCCGCCCGCTGGTGCTGGAGGCCCCTCTCCGCCTCTCCCGCTGGGTGGGCCGGTCCCCAGGGGCCTGGCTGCTCTGGGTCCTGGGGTCACTGGGGGTGGGGAGCACACGCTGGCCATGGACCCTTCATGGTCTGCGTTTCAGGGCCGAGCAGCTGGATGGAAGGGGGGGGTCCGCTTGCCCCAGCTTGGCACGGAGGTGGGAGGGCATATGGACAGCAGCCCATGCCCAACCTGGCTCCCGGCCCGGCGCGAGCTCGGGGGGCGGCGGGAACAACGAGGCCCAGCCAGGCAGCCTGCAGGCCCCCCCCCCCCCCAATCCCACCACCCTCCTGCTCCCGGGGAGCTGGCCAGGCGTCCTCACCCGAGACCCCTCGGGCCAGACGGCGGCTTCCAGGTCACCGCGCCCTCCGACCCCTGGGCGGTCTCCGGGAACGGCGGCCGGCGGAAGGGGCCTGCGTGGATCCGAACGAATGAGATGTTATATTTCCATACATTTTATTTGCAGCCTCATCTGCGAATCTAATATTGACCCGGAGTTATCTGTGCCGGGGAAGTTATTAATTCTGACAGATATAAGGGAGAAGCTAATATTCGCCTTTACAAACACCTAATATTAATCTCGCGCCGTAAACCGCAGCCCCGCACGGCGGGGGGCGGGGTGGGGGTGGGAGGGAGGGAGGGGGAGAGGACAACACCCGCTCAGAGTTTGATAATGAAAAACGGGGAGTTTCAGGGAGAGGGTAGAAGCTGCGGGGTGAGCATTCGGGGAGGCCTAGGCGGGGTTCCCGGGGGCGGGGGGCCACAGGGGGAGGGCGGGGAGGCTCGGAGGCAGGCCCCGGGCTGTCGGGGGGCACCTGCAGCTCAGTGTCTGGGGCTCCACGTTGCAGGCAGGACCCTGGGTGGGAGGGGACATGGGGAGCAGATGGAGGAGGGGCCGTGGGGTCCTGGTTAGTAACATGGGGCGCTCAGGGGGTCCCAGGCCCCAAGCAGAGGCCGCCCCACCCACGCCCTTTGCCCCTGGGCCCTGCGGTCCACGCCCTCAGGGCACCCGGGAACCCCCTCTGGGCATGGGCCCAGCCAAGGCCTCAGGCTCTGAGCTTCCTTCCTTTTTCTGTTTAAATGTATTTAACTTAGTTTCCTGTTAATCCCCAGCTGAGGATGTTTTCCCAGGGACGTCTTAGAGCAGTGGTTCTCAACCTGTGGGTCGCGACCCCTTTGGGGGTCGAACGACCCTTTCCCAGGGGTTGCCTAAGACCATGGGAAAATGCAGACATTTACATCACGATGCATCACAGCAGCAACGTTTCGTGGTTGGGGGTCACCACCCCATGAGGTCGGAGGTGCGGGTGTGCGCGGGGCATAGCCCAGCAGCAGCGACTTTCTCACCTCCTCTCTCCACCCGCCTCCTCGCCAGCAGCTGCTCAGGTGCATCCTGGGGCGCACAGGCCGTTAGCTCCCCCCTGCCCCCCGCAATGTTCCCAGCAGACCCCAGGACAAGGGGCAGGGCCTGTGGGCTCTGAGGCCCAGGAAGGTGGGATCCTGACTGCGTCTCATGGTTCCAAACCACTGAGAGCCTTGAAGGACCTGTAGGGAGCACGTGGGGTCTGTTGTGAGAGTGTGTGTGAGAGTGTGTGTGTGAGTGAGTGAGTGTTTGAGTGTGTGTGTGAGTGTGTGAGTGTGAGTGTGTGTGTGTGTGAGTGTATGTGTGTGTGAGTGTGTGAGTGTGAGAGTGTGAGTGTGTGAGTGAGTGTATGAGTATGGGTCTGTGCGAATGTGTGTGTATGCATGTGAGAGTGTGTGTGTGAGTGTGTGTGAATGTGTAGGTGGAGAGTGTGTGTGAGAGTGTGTGTGAATGTATGGGTGGAGATGAAGATGAAGATGATGAAGGTGATGAAGGTGATGAAGGCGATTACAATGATGAAGGTGATTAAGTGAGTGTGTGTGTGTGTGAATATGTGTACTTGCACGCTGTTCCATCCCATCTTTCGTGAGGCTAGTGATGACGGTGATGAAGGTGATGACGGTGATGAAGGTGATGATGGTGATAACGGTGATAATGGTGATGAAAATGAAGGTGATCATGGTGATGAAGGTGATGATGATGACGATGATGAAGGTGATGACAGTGATGAAGATGAAGGTGATGAAGGTGATGACAGTGATGAAGATGAAGGTGGTGACGGTGATGAGAGTGATGAAGATGGCGGTGATGAAGGTGAAGGTGATGAAGATGGCGGTGATGAAGGTGAAGGTGATGAAGATGGCGGTGATGATGGTGATGAAGATGATGGTGATGAAGATGAAGGTGAAGGTGATGAAGATGAAGGTGATGATGGTGATGAAGGTGATGAAGATGACGGTGATGACGGTGATGTGGGGAAGACGAATGTCCCTCTGTGGCAGCCTCTCCTCCTCGGCGCCAGGCCCGCACTCAGCCCCTCGCCTGGGGTCCGGATCTCCAGGGCCCGCCCTCTGGGGCCGGCGGGGCTCCAGGCCAGAGCTTCCACCAGAGGTCCCGCCGGAGAGCTGGCCCCGCCTGGAGGCCAGGCCTGTGTGTGGGCGACGGTCACCATCCCCTCCGGGTGGCCTCGCCCCGGACCCCTGGGGCCGCGGGGAGCGCTGACCGGCCGCGGCGGCCCCGCCCACAGCTGTACCCGAGCCGCCGGCCGGTTGTCAGAGCCGCCGGAGCGAGCCGCCCTCCGCGCTGCGATGGGAGGAACAACACCTACGAAATCTATTATTCATTAAGTGTAACCAATGTGTAATTTAAAACAGTGGGTTTTGTCAAATATAATGTTAGGTCAGCATAATTTTCTGCCTATTACTAATATCTATACCATCTTTGCCTTAGTCAGCTCTATTTAAATATGCAATCATTTACAGCTTTTGAGAATATTTCTGTGCAGTCCCGATTTCCAATATTCAACGGCGACAAATTTTATGCTGACATCAATAGCAAACTATTAAAGACAGTATTTCATTATTGGTTTTTCATCCCCACAGTTATTTACAATTATATACTAAGCACCGATATTAAAGGAAACCTTTTAAATGAGGTGCTATCTACTTTAACAATATGTCTGTCGCCGATGAGACTGTGTTTAAAGATTTTATCAAGAAATGGTTGTTTGCTGAGGTTATGTTTTGTCCATGAAATATGCATTTCATATCTCTTTCATTTCATTAACATAATTTAATTTGTGCTTTGCATTTTGTGCATAATACATA
>PVJN01024882.1:0-30633 GCA_004026805.1 Lasiurus borealis
GTGGTCATTCGGTTGTCCAGTAAGAATGGTCACTTAGGTTTTTATACCATACATATGGATATTTTCTTTTTTCCCTTTTTATTTTTATTAATTTTTAATAAATCTTTATTGTTCAGATTATTGCAATTGTTCCTCTTTCCCCCTCCCCCAATAGCTCCCCTCCATCTGGTTCCCAACCCACCCCCTATCTTTGCCCCCCCCCCCAATGTCCTCATCCATAGGTGTCCGACTTTTATCCAGTCTCTTCCCTCAACCCCCACACCCCTTTTACCTTGAGAATAGTCAGTCCACTCCCTTTCAATATCCCTGATTCTATTATATTAATTAGTTTATTCTGTTCATCAGATGTTTTATTCACTTGATTTTTAGATTCACTTGTTGATAGATAACACATTTGTTGTCATTTTGTTGTTCATAATTTTTATCTTTACCTTTCTCTTCTTCTTCTTAAAGAATACCTTTCAGCATTTCATATAATACTGGTTTGATGGTGATGAACTCTTTTAGCTTTTTCTTGTTTGTGAAGCTTTTTATCTGACCTTCACTTCTAAATTATAGCTTTGCTGGGTAGAATAATCTTGATTGTAGATTCTTGTTATCCATTATTTTGAATATTTCTTGCCAATCTACTTTGTTCTGCATAGTTTCTATTGAGAAATCAGCTGACAGTTATATAGGTATTCCCTTATAGGTAACCGTTTTTCTCTTGATGTTTTTAATAATCTCTCTTTTTCTTTTGCCCTTGGCATTTTAATTATGATGTATCTTGGTGTGGTCCTCTTTGTATTCCTCTTGTTTGGGGTTCTCTTCCCTTCCTGGACTTTTTTTTATTTTATTTATATTTTTATTATTAATGAGCTACATGTATACATATCTTCCCATTTCCCCCCTCCTCTATGGCATACCTTTACCCCCCCCCCCATTGTATTGTGTTAATTGGTTATGCTTCTATGGATGCATAAAAGTCCTTTGGTTGATCTTTTATCAACCCACCTCTACTTAACCTTCCTGCTGTAATTTAACAGTCTGTTTGATGCTTCACTGCCTCTGTATCTATCTTTTTGTTCATCACTTTATAATGTTCTTTATTATCCACAAACGAGTGAGATCATATGGTGTTTCTCCTTCATTGACTGGCTTATTTCACTAAGCATAAGTCTCTCCAGTTCCATCCAGGTTGCTGCAAATGGTAAGAATTCCTTCTTTTTTATGGCAGCATAGAAGTTCATTGTGTAGATGTACCACAGTTTTCTGATCCACTCATCTGCTGACGGGCACCTAGACTGTTTCAAAATTGTAGCTATTATAAATTGTACTGCTATAAATATAGGGGTACATAAATCCTTTCTGATTGGTGTTTCTAGTTTCTTAGGAAATATTCCTAAGAGTGGGATTGTTGGGTCAAATGGGAGTTCCATTTTTAGTTTTTTGAGGAAACTCCATACTGTTTTCCATAGTGGCTGCACCAGTCTGCATTCCCACCAGCAGTGCACAAGGGTTCCTTTTTCTCCTCATCCTCGCCAACACTTGTCGTTTGTTGATTTGTTGCCATTCTGACAGGTGTGAGATGGTATTGCATTGTCGTTTTGATTTGCATCTCTCTGATAATTAGTGACTTTGAACATGTTTTCATGTGTCTCTTGTCCTTCCTTCTATCTTCTTCGAAAGGGTTCTATTTAGGTCCATTGCCCATTTTTTTATTGGGTCATTTATCTTCCTTTTATTAAGTTATATAAGTTGGCTGTAGATGTTGGAGATTAAACCTTTATCAGTGATAACATTTGCAAATATGTTCTCCCATATAGTGGGCTTTCTTATTGTTTTGTTGATGGTTTCTTTTGCTGTGCAAAAGCTTTTTATTTTGATGTGGTCCCATTTGTTTATTTTTTTTTTCTTTAGCTTCCATTGCCCTTGAAACAGTATCAGTGAAGAAGTTCTTTGGGCATACGTATGAGATTGTGCTGCCTGTGGATTCCTCTAGTATTTTTATGGTTTCCCATCTTATGTTTAATTCCTATATCCATTTGAAGTTTATTTTTGTATTTGGTGTAAGTTGTTGGTCTAGTTTAATTTTTTTGCATGCATCTGTCCAATTTTTCCAACACCATTTATTGCAGAGGCTATCTTAACTCCATTGTATGTTCATGCCTCCTTTGTCAAATATTAATTGAGCATAGTGGTTTGGGTGGATATCTGGATTATGCACTCTATTCCATTGGTCTATAGGTCTGTTCCTGTGCCAATACCAGGCTGTTTTGAGAACAGTCGCTTTGTAATATAGTTTGAAATCTGATATTGAGATCCTACCTACTTTATTCTTCTTTCTCAGTATTGCTATGGCTATTCACAGTCTTTTTTTGTTCCAGATAAATCTTTGGAGAGTTCTTTGTAGGACTTTGAAATAAATCATCAATGGGTAGTACATTGAATCTATAGATTGCTTTGGGTGGTATAGACATTTTAATGATGTTGATTCTACCAATCCATGAGCAGAGTAGCTCTTCCAACTGTTTATGTCTTCCTCGATCTCTTTTTTCAGTGTCCTGTAGTTTTCTGCATATAGGACTTTTTCCTCCTTAGTTAGGTTTATTCCTAGGTATCTTAATTTTTTTTTTTTTTTTTTTTTGGTGCGTTGGTAAGTTGGATTGCTTTTTTAGGCTCTCTTTCTGTCAATTCACTATTAGTGGATAGAAATGCCATAGATTTCTTGGCATTAATTTTGTATCCTTCTACATTGCTGAATTCATTTATTAAATCTATTAGATTTTGGCTCAGTGGATAGAGTGTCGGCTTGCGGACTGAAAGGTCCCAGGTTAGATTCTGGTCGGAGGCATGTACCTTGCTTGCGGGCACATCTCCAGTGTGGGGTGTGCAGGAGGTGGCTGATCGTTGTTTCTCTCTCATCGATGTTTCTGACTTTCTATCCCTCTCCCTGCCTCTCTTTGAAAAATCAATAAAATATATTTTTAAAAAAGAAGAATATTTAGTATGTTATGCTTAATATGCTGTGATATATATATATATGTGTGTGTATATATATATATATATATATATTCATATCTTGGTGTAAGTATAATATATAAAAAGCTAATGTGCAAATTATTTTCTATGACACACACTTACTACTAGGACAGAAGCTCAACATTAGTGATGCTGTGATGTACACTTGCCATTTATAGAGAAACAGCTCTGTGGACCTGGTGCCCACAAAGCAACCCTCAGCTTCCCCCAAGTGGGACATAAGCTTTGCCAATACCCTGGAGTGATAAACCACCAAATCACAGCCAATGCTGCCAAAACTCCATAGTGCAAAATGCCATCTATAGCCTAGCCTCGGAATGGTTGCTGTAGACACCAGGTAATGACATCACATAGCAGCGCCCATCTTCTCATCTCTAGCCTCCTTGGAGTTTCTTCAGCCCAGGAACACATCTTAATTTATAGCCAGGTGGAACTATGTTACACTCTAACCAAATATTTGTGAATTGTTTTCCTGTTCCTCACCTCATTTGATCTTCACAGAAGTCCTGGAGTAGGTAGACAGGAGATTCAGTAGAATCATATTTTCTTTTCTTTAGCCAAAGATGAAGATTTAGAAAGTTTAGAAACTTGACTCAACTGAAAAGAAGTATGAAATGGTGGTCCTTGGAAATGACTTTAGGTTTTTTCACTGCACAGAATATGGTCAAACACTGTTGCAGTTAAATATTTTACCGTTCTCTGTGTGTGATCTATAATAATAATCTGCTTCTTGTTGATATTTACTGCTGTGTTGCTGACAATTACTTGAAAGAGAATTTGAGGTGCTTCATTGGGCTGGAAATTGTTTAGATAAATCAGAAAGAAGGTCTAATTAAGCAAATTTATAATATATCTATAAAAGGCTAAGTTGACTCACACATAAGTGATACATATAAAGTTCTCACTGGCACCAATTACACATGTGTGTTTCCACCTGTCATTATGGATCATGAATTTAGTTGACACTTCTAATATGAAGAGAGGGCAAATAGCAATATTAAAATATTTCTTCTAATTAATTTCCTTTCAATGTGCAGATTTCCATGTACCAGGCCACTAGTATATATCCTATATTATAAAAGCCAAGCAACCAAATGGCAGAACAACTGGTTGACCAGTCACTATGACATGCAAGAGCTGCCCTCTGTTGATCAGTGTACCCCCACAGTGGGAGCGCCACTCCATGACCAGGATGAGCAGTGCTCCCATAGCAGGGGGTCTCTACAGTCCATGCCCCCACCCCCCGCCAGTGATGAATCCCATGCACAGGGCCTCTAGTATATACAAATTAAGTATGTATTTCCTAAATGTATCCATTTCCTAGACAATGTATTAGACAAAAGAATGTACAGTGAAAAATAGAGAACTATTACTTATACTATTGATGGCTAAGAACAGGAAAGAAGAAAAAGAAGAAGAAGAAGAAGAAGAAGAAGAAGAAGAAGAAGAAGAAGAAGAAGAAGAAAAGAAGAAGAAGTAGTAGAAGAGGAAGAAGAGGAGGAGGAAGAAGAAGAAGGAAAAGCCCTAACCTGTTTGACTAAGAGGATAGAGCATTGGCCTACAGACTCAAGGGTCCCAGGTTTGATTCTATGAAGAAGATGAAGAAGATGTACCTTGGTTGCGGGCACATCCCCAGTAGGCAGTGTGTAGGAGGCAGCTGATTGATGTTTCTCTCTCATTGGTGTTTCTAACTCTCTATCTATATCCCTTCCTCTGTGTAAAAAATAAAAAAAATAAATAAAATATATTTTTCAATAAAGGAAGAATTTAATAGCATATATTCTGTTCAATCCTGCTTGTGTGTGTGTGTGTGTTTACATTGACACATTCCTATTCAACATTTGCTCTATTTTCTTTTCAAATTAACAGAACTTACATTTAGTTTGGGTACTAAACTAGCTTTAATGTGACTTACTAATACTATATTTTTCACCATTATATTTTGCTAAGATTAAGTATCTGACAATAATTCTGACCAAAAAATATTGGTAGATGATAGTGCATATATCTCTTAGTAAACACCTTTATTGAAGAACAAATTTAGTTGATTAATACTATTCATCAATTGTCCTCATTTTCTTTTCCTGCTGTAAATATAAATATGTAATTGGGATGAAGACATTTCTTGAGACTATGAAGTGACACACATAAATGTAAAACCCATACACCAATGATGACAGAGTAAAAATTTAGGAGACTAAATTATTGATAGTATTATAAAGATTTTAGGTCAGTCCTATCTGTTTTTCTTATCCTACATAATAGAGCTAATATGCAAATGGCCATCACGCCCTCATGCCATCATGCCATAGTGGCTCAGACACTCAACACTGGGGAGAGAGGAATGGGTACCAGTCAGGCACAAATGAGCTTATGAAAGAGGAATGGGGACAATCCAGGATTCAGCCCAGGTGGATAAGCCACATGTGCTGTAGTGTCTGACACCAATGACTGTGCCTACAGCAGGCTAGAATGGGGGAAGTCTGGGTCCTAGGTGACTATGACTGGCTGGAGGAGAGGATCCTGGGTCCCAAATGTGGGGCAAGATAGAGGCAATTAGGAGTGATCAGGCAGTCAGGCAAGTGGTTAGGAGCTAGCAGTCCTGGATTGCGAGAGGCAGTCGAATATCCCCCAAGGGGTCTGAGTATGGAGAGGATGCAGGCCAGGTTGAGGGCCTCCGTGCACGTATTTTGTGCACCAGGCCTCTAGATAAATAAGAAAATAATAAATCCCAAATTTTGTTTAAGACAGGTTTATGGAATTTTTGTTACCTACGGTATAAATAAATGGAATCCTCATATGTGAACATGTGTGTGTGTGTGGGCATGTGTGTATTTAAGAGTAAGGATGGAAGAAGAAAATTTTTTTTAATTAAAATCAAAACAACCAAACAAAACTTTTCTAAGACTTAGAAATAATCTGGAATGTATAATATTTTCAAGAACTACTAGATATCACTGCCATTTATTTTGTCCTACATCATTAATATTGTGCCTCTAACAGCTTTTTCTTATTCAGAATCTCCTCATGTCTTACATATGAAGTTTAAGCCATAAATGATCTATGCTGAGAGATTTTATTTAATTTATATTTTTAAATATTTGATAGTAATTTATTTTATTTGCCAAACTAAAAAAATAAATTGTCAGAATTTTCAATAATTTTCATGTTCAGATGAGCAATACTACCTTATTGGAAAAATATCCACATTTTTATTTCATTGTTACTATGGAATAGCAAATCATAATGTATACATATTTTTCTTAAACAGACAGAAAATTATGACTTCTTGTAAAATCTGAAAACATGTTTTAAATAATTGCATTATATTAACAAATCAGGTTAAATCTCTGAGTTCCATTGAAGTCTGAACTAATTTACATTAGGCCAATTAAACTGAACTCCATATTAATATAGCTTATATTTGTTGCATATTTCTCAAGGATTTTTTTCCACCAGAGGATTAGTTCTTAACTCATTTCATTGTTAGTTTGCACAGATTCCTCTCCCTACTTTTACGTTTCCCTGAAGGACTTATCAATGGACTGGAAGCTTCTCATTAAGCATGTCTCCTATAGCTCTGTTGCTCAGCATGAAGTTAACACAATGGTACAGCGTTTTCATACTGACTTCAACTGGGAAACAGAAACAAACTTAGAAATTGGATTTTTGTTGTTGTTAATTTTAGCATTCTTTATAGTTTCACTATAAAATAGTTTATATTGGTTTATTTTCTATTCATTATTGATAGATTTTAATAAATACATATGATTTAATAGACAAATTGCCCAAAATGCTTTTTAAAATATGGACATAAATACATGTTTTGGAATAATTAGAAGAGAACAAAGGAGAAAAAGCAAATAATATTTTTCTCTAAGATTATTTTTAAATTTTAATATAGGAGAATCCAAGATGGTGGCATAGGTAAATACCTAAACTGCTGCCTCACACAACAATTTCAAAACTACAACTAAAAGACAGAACAGACATCATTCAGAACTACAGGAAAGCTGGCTGAGTGGAAATTCTACAACTAGAAAGAAAGAGATGGGCTCACAGAGAACTAGAGGGGCTGGAAAAAGCTGAGGTACGGAGACAGGCACATGGAGAGAGTGGGTGATGGAGAACCTGGATGGCTTTCTCTGGCGGGAGGGAAACAGAGACTCTCACAGGCATTGAACCCCTTATCTTATGACACTAAACCCCAGATGCAGCCGAAACTCATATGGGGGGAGTTTGGACTGTGAAAAGGGAGAAGTGCACGGAAATTTAGGGGATTCGCAAAAGATCAGCAGTCTGATGGCATGCATGGCACTGTGCACAGAGGAAAGACTGCTGATTGTGCCGCTGGCTTTCACAAGTGTGTGGGGGGGAGACAGACCCTCCCAACTGCGTCACTTCTAACTTCACTAAACCACAGATTCTGGCGAAACTCTGGGGACCCAGACTCATATGGTTCCAGAGGGCAGGGGAGCCGGGAGAGCAGCTATGTAGAGGAATTATGCAAGACACGTGTGCAGGAGTACACAGGGACCACTCCAGTAATTATCCAGTGATTACCCAGTCACGTGAGACTCAGAGGCCTTGGAGGGCAGGGCCAACTAGAAGGCAAGGTGGTCCCTTAAGCCCTGAGACTCACCCATCCCAAGCTCAACAGAGAGGCTTCTGGGGTTTTGCAAGGCTGGTATAAGGCTGAATCCAACACAGAAGTTCTCCTGGCATAGTAAAAATGCCGAGACAAGGGAAGGGATCACAAACAAAAGAAATGGAGGAAAACAAATGACTGGTTATAGACTTCAAAACCACACTTATAAGGTTTTTCAAGAATATGCTAGAAAAGTTGGATAAAGTTAGCGAGACCCAAGAGAATGAAGAAGAACCAACTAGAGATGAAAAAGATTCAACTAGAGATGAAAAAGGACCAACTAGAAATTAAATATACACTGACTGAAATAAAAAAATATTATACAGAGACCTAACAGCAGACTAAAGGAAGGCAAAAATCAAGTAAAAAATTTGAAATATAAAGAACCAGAACTGGAAAAGCAAGAAGAGAAAAGAATCCAAAAATGTGAAGATAATGTAAGGAGCCTCTGGGACAGCTTTAAGCATACCAATATCAGAATTGGGGGTGCCAGAGGAAGAGAGAGAGCAAGATACTGAAAACCTATTTAAAGAAATAATGACTGAAAACTTCCCACATCTGGTAAAAGAAATAGACTTACAAGTCCAGGAAGCACACAGAACCCCATATAAAAGGAATCCAAAGAGGACTACACCAAGACACATCATAATTAAAATACCAAGAACAAAAGACAAAGAGAGAATATTAAAAGCAGCAAGAGAAAAACAGTTCATTACCTACAATAGAACAGCCATACGTCTGTCAGCTGATTTGTCAACAGAAATGATGCAAGCCAGACGGGATTGGCAAGAAATAAATACTCAACGTGATGAATAGCAAGAACCTACAACCAAGAATACTCTATCTAGCAAAGCTATCATTCAGAATTGAAGGGCAGATAAAGAACTTCACAGATAAGAAAAAGCTAACGGAGTTCATTAACTCCAAACCAGTATTATATGAAATGCTGAAGGGTACTCTTTTAGAAGAGGAAGAAGAAAAAGGTAAAAGATAAACAATTATAAACAACAAATATGTATCTATCAACAAGTGAGTCTAAAAATTAAATGAATTAAAAATTTGATCAACAGAATAAACTGGTAAATATAATAGAATCAGGAGCACAGAAAGGGAGTGGACTGATAATTCTCAGGGGGAAAGGAGTGAGGGGTGTACAGGGAGAGACTGGACAAAAATCATACACCTATGGATGAGGTCAATGGGAGAGGTAAGTGTAGAGGGAAGGGTGGGAGCCAGGTGGAGGGGAGCTATGAAGGAGAAAAAATGAGAAACAAATGTAATAATCTGAATAATAAAGATTTAATTAAAAATTTAATATATGTTGATAATACCAATTTTCTCTTAACTATTTCAAGTTTTAGCATTATTTTTCACAGAGATTGTATTTTTGTGACTTTTATTTTTTAAAAAATTAAGACTAGTCTATGGCATTAGTCTATGATTTATTTTGAGGAATATTCCATGTGTACTTTTAAAGACTATATATAGTCTTGTTGTTTTGGTATTCAGTACTCTGTCCTTTAGGTTCAGTTGGTTGATAATTCTGTAAAAGTTTCCTGAATACTTACTTTCTGTTTACTTGTTCTACAAATTATTGATAATGAAATATTGAGATCTTCAATTTATTGTTAAATTATCTATTTCTATCTTCCATTATCAGTTTTTGTTTCACATATTTTTGTTCTCTGTTGTTAAATGAATATCCTATCTAATAAAAGAGTAATATTCAAAGTGACCATCACTCCAACACACAAGATGGCTGCCCTCTTGTGGACACAAGATGGCCACAACAAGATGACCAGCAGGGGAGGGCACTTGGGAGGGATCAGGCCTGCAAGGGATCGCAGTTAGGGGTGACCAGGCCTACAGGGGAGGGCAGTTAGGGGCAATCAGCCTGGCAGGGGATTGGTTAGGTAGTGATAAGGCTGGAAGGCAGAAGTGATTAGGGACAATCAGGAATGCAGGCAGGCAAGCATTGGGAGCCCACAGTCCTGGATTGTGAGAGGGATATCCAACTGCCTGTTTAGGTCCAATCCTAGTAGAATATCCCTCGAGGGGTCCCAGATTGGAGAGGGTGAAGGCTGGACTGAGGGACACACATCTCCATGCATGAATTTCATGCACTGGTCCTCTTATATATTTATAATTGTTATTTCTTCCTTTTTATCACTATGCAATATCTCTCATTGACTCTAGTAATAAGGTTTATTTTTGTTTGAAATTAATTTAGCCACTCTATCACTCTTTTGGTTACATTTGTGTGAAATATATATATATTTCTATCTTTTTACTTTCAACATTTAAAAAATCTAATTCTAAAGCATGTCTTTTTTTTTTCTTTTTCTAGAATATATATTTTTTAAATATGTTATTTATTGTTTTAGAGAGAGAGGGAGAGAGAGGGAGATTTTGATGTGAGATGAAATAACAATTGATTGTGTCTCATTTGCACCCTACCAAGGATGGAACCTGAAATCTGGGTATGTGCCCTGATTGGGAATGTAATTGGAGACTTTATGGTGAATAGGACAATGCTCAGCCAACTGAGCTGCACTAAGAGCAGGGCTAAAGTATGTCTCTTATAGCCAACATAAATGACTGCATTTTATATTAAATTTTATTAGGGTGATATTGGTCAACATGAACATATTGGTTTTCATGACAATGCATTTTTAATATCATTATTGTTCAACATTTGGACCCCCTTCAGAGAAGTTTCTATTGACTTGTTTTTCTTTTCACATAGGTACAATAGTAACAATATTTTCCTATCACTTTGCATGTCTATTTGAAACTGGAAAATTTAATAATGTAATGTGGAAACAGGAAATCAGGTTCTCCTCCCTTCTCCAGAGTTTGTTGTTACTCTTTGTTGTTGGTTTTATTTATGTTAAATTGTGGAGAGAATTTTCTTTACCAATTATTTATTTGTATCTCCTGTCATATCAACCACTGCTTGGTTAATTTATTGGTTAGCTATTGACTGGTAAGAAATTTTCTTAAGTGCCTGGCATTAACACTTGTTCCATCTTAGCCAAGTGGTTCTGTCTATGTTGGAATAAACATTTAATACTCAGAGAGTTTATAAGTCTGCTTTAATTATTTCATGCCAACACAGGGCCTAAGGTTAACCAAAGGTAAGTGCCTGGAGATATCTCATATCTTTCCTGGACATGCACACAGTACTGCATAAAGGCACAACCTTCCAGATTACTAGGAATATATCAGAGTTTTACAAAATCTCCAAGGGGGACTTTACCTTTAAATTTTATTTGCTTCACATGGTATCACAGTGTTTAGAAGCTATGAAGTTAAACATCACAGCTAATTAATTCAGACAAATGCCCTGGGAATAGAACTTTTTCATTGGGAGGTGCTTTAAGTCAAGTCATTTATTGACAATGGGCCTTTTCCATAGGACATGGATAGGTCACATAGTGACAATGACAGAAAAGAGGGCTTTGCAAGGTGCTGCAAATCTGTTATATCCTCTAATGGCTGCAAGCTTCCTGGTTTTCACCATTACCACAATTGTAGTCTGATTTATTTATTTATTTATTTATTTGCTTATTTATTTATTTTAAGACTGCCACAGAGTAAAGGAGAGTAATGAGAATAGAATAAGTTTGTTAGATCTAGTTAGGTCCATAAAGGGTATGCCTTAGGGTGGCCTATAGTGTGTTGGTTCTTACATTGCACAGGAAAGATTTCACAACACAAGTCCAGGTGATTTTTGAGTGTATGTTTGTTAATGCGTGGGACAGTAAGACAAAAGAAGGACTTAACATAAGAGAAGTAACAGGAGAGAATCTAGGTGGTGCTTATCTTTAGCTTTCTCGAAATGTTATAGGAAAGATGTGAGCGGAAACAGGGATACTGCTAGCTCCCTGGGAAGTAAGTCACAGTGACAGAAGTGAGCCAAAGTTGGGCTGCTTTTAGTTCACTGGAAAATCAGAGGAAAAGGGGGCCTTGAAGATAGGATCAGGGGGGAAAGCCAGAGATAAACTGCTGCTGCCTGCTGCTCCTCTGGTTTCAAGTCTCATGGAGACCCTTAGAGTTTAGGAAGAAATAAAAGGTTCATGTTTGAAAAGGTTGCATGGGCATGCCGTAGAGCAAGCCTTCTGTGGGTCTTTGTCATGAGAGCTTTTATCTTTACTCTCTGGGTGACAATTTTGGGGAAGGATTTCAGCAAAATATTTATCAGCTTTACAGATGCATTTTTAATATGATGATGCATCAAAATGAGTGTAGGGAGGAATTTTGCATTACTTCTTAGTCTGCTTTACTGTTTTATTTTTATCTTGGGTCTGTCTGGCTATAAGTGGGCTTTTGCTATTTGTTCCCCTGACTTCATTTATACTTAGGTTTAGTTGACACAATGGCATCACTTGGGTCTCTATTCTCCATCTCCCTGACCAGGATGATTTAAACTCTGTATTCTCTGGTTATGGAGGAGATGTATAAACCATTTGCTTTCAAGTGCCCTTGGTTGGGGAAGAGAATATTATGTGATTCACAAGCTGGTTGTAACTTCTTTGAATTGTTTGGCCTTCCATAATTATCTTACCTTACTTACCTTATTTTCTTAGGAACTTTTCTAGTTTCTTACTATCATAGTCTTATTTCTTGGTGAGGTTAAGTAGTTTTTTCTTGAATAAACTCTGTTCATAGTTTATGAAGTTTGGTAGATGATATATGGCCCTGGATCAGACACACAAAAAAATGTACTTCCCAAATCAATAGTAGGAACCAGAATATTAGCATTTTCACGGATTTATGAAATCCAACTTTCATGGGGTAGCTCAAATAGATGCAGACAGGGGAGAAAAGCAAAGCTTTGGATTCCTGATTTTTTATAATAAGAAACAAATGTACCTACACTTTTCACCAGATGTAAGTATTTTCTTGATTAAACTAAAAAGTAAAAATGGCTTTTTTTGGAAGGTGATATCATCTCTATCTTCCAAACATATAAGCAAAAGCTAGTCTTGCAAAACTCTACACCGAACAAACATTTTTGAAACAATATCGTAACAATGCTTTGGTCACCACACATACAGAAGCCTAAAGACACATGGAAAATTGTTTTCCAATAATCTGCATGTTTCTTTACCTGGTAAGGCATGCCTTTATTCTTACCTAACTTGCTGTTTTGCTATATGTATTTCCTCAACATTCTTCAAGTAAAACATGGGAAGGGTGTCGCTCAACCCACCCTGAACCCTCTTCAATCTGGGCCATCCCTCTCACAATCCAGAACTATTGGTTCCTAACCACTCACCTGCCTGCCTGCCTGCCTGATCACTCCTATCTGCCTCTGCCTGCCTGATTGCCTCTAAGCACCTCTGCCTGCTGGACGGATTGTCCCCTAATTACCTTCCTGATGACCTGATTGCCCCCAACTGCCCTCCCCGGCTGGCCTGATCACAGTCTTAACTGTTTGCTCCCCCACACCAGCCCGATCGCCCTAATTGCTCTCTTGACAGCCTGATTGCCCCTAACCACCTCTGCCTCAAGCCCTGCCACCATGGCTTTGTCTAGAAGGAAATTGAAAGTTTGGAAGATGTCCAGTCGACCTGGTCTAATTAGCATGTTACCCTTTTATTAATATAGATCTATATTACTATACATTTTATATAAATTTCATATATATATATGAATTTTTTTAATTCTATTTATTTAAAGTTCAACAGTTCACAAAATAATATATGATTGAGTAAAAATCTGTAACTTAAAATGATGAAGAACAACAAACAAATAATAGACAAAAATTGCAACGTTATATGTACCTGCTAAAGAGTGAAGAATCAGGAAATAATTCATATTAGTAATATTCTATAATCAAGCTAGATACTGAGAAGTATTTTCCCCTAACAAATGTTATGTATTATTTTATATAGAATCATTATTTAATAAAAACAATCAAATTGTTTTAAAAGACTTTAAAATCTTTACAGTACTTAAAAAAACACAGTAAAGCATACAGATTAAGTTTGCTTGTATATTGTGAAATCGATTATATACAATGGTCACATATTACACTGCCAGCACTGAATTTGGGTTTTTCAAAATTCACACTAGTGATCATAAAAGGGGACATTAAAATAACTGCTATTTGGTAATCTTTAATGTATTCATGGATGTGCTGGTGTTGCCTGTAATCTCTGGCTGTAAGGAATCCTGCATGAGACAGACTTCTGCACAAATTATTACCAAATTATACAACCAATGTAAATGATTTGCCACTGACCAAGAAGGACAATGTTGTAGAAGTGGAATTGGTTTGAGTAAAGGCATAATCTAATTAGGTCAATTTTATTGGGAAATGATTTATTTTTCTATCTCTTATCAAGACTATAAAATTATGGCAATTAAATCTAAGTACATGCATCTAAAACATATCAAGATTATATATAATTACACCTCTGAAAGACTGCATATTTCAAAAAGATAAGACAGTAAAAAGGTTGAGTAAACTATAGTAAATTGTGACATTTCTTATTTTACTGTTTTGTTAATTTATCAACTTACCTTAATAGGTTTTGTTTGTTTAAATATCAAGTTTAATAAAAGTAGATTTCATGAACAATTATGCACTGATTTAATTATAAAAATACTTGCAACACATGACTTCTTTTTCTTTGTTGTGTGAATTTGAGTTAGTTAATTCAAACCTCTATGAATCTCAATTTCTGACTCTGAAGAAGAAAAAACTAATAGAAAATAGCATTACAGAATTGATTTGAATATTCAATAGGATGTATGCATATTAAAATCTTTCATGTGGTGTCTCTAAAACAATGTCTGTGTGCAATTATCAATGAATACTATCATGATTTTGTATGACATTTCAAAAAATGCAAATAGCATTATGAGAGCCCAATTGTGTGTATTTGTATGTGTTGTGTATGTGTGATCCTGAGAGGAATGAAACATTTTGAAGAGAAGTTTAAGAGCAATCAAATTAGAAAAAATAATCTGTACAGTGACTGAGGAACCTTGTCTTTAGTAACTTTTAATTAGAGCATATTCTGAACATTTTTGATTCAATACTGAAAACAAATAATGCACCTAGGTGCACTGATGTCATAAGAGATATTGGTGTTGAATTCTGTACTTGATTAATAATATTTCCTACCCTCTCACATTTTTATTTACCTAAAATAAGTTATTTAGAAAAAATTAGGATGTATAGATAATACCTAAGGATATCAGCTGGAAAGCATTTAATAGTTTTATTGCCTCAAATTCTTAGTACTTGAATCAATGGTCAAACCACTCTGAGGCCATCAAAAATATAGAATTTTGCAAATTTCGTAAATGAATTTAGTTGTTTAATATATTTGTCCTTTGATTACATTTTTTTTTGTATTTTATTTGTATGAAAAAATATATTTTTCTGTTTTATTTTTTGTGTGAACCATACCTGTGAATACATGTTGTACTCACCAGAAAGGAAAACCTCAAGGAGAACAAACAACAGAATTCCATGATAAAAATTTTTGCTTGATTAAACATTATCTATTTATTATATTTACTATATTTAGCAAGAATTAAAATATTTAGAAAGGAGAAAATATAATTTTTAATGTAGGTTTTGTTTAAATCTTAATGATTATGTCATTTGAAGTCCCTTAAATATACCATGAAATAATTAATTGCCTATAAAATACCAGTATGGAATTGCAGGTTGTACTTAATTGTGTGAAATAAATTCAGACAAAGCACTCTTTTTAATAAAGTAGCTTTCTAACAATGACTCATGACATTAATATATTAAGACTAGACTTAGCATTTTTGGTAATATTTCTAATAATTTACTTTTTATTAGAATTCAGTTCATATTAATATTCTAGAAGTGTGAAGATAAATAAACCTAGAGAAAAATGTATTTTTCAACCTGCTACATTCTAATATGACCCTATTATCACCTGACCAAAAGGTTCTACATCAAAAGGCCTATGAGAAAATGAGGAACCAAGAGTCAATTTGTCAGTTTAAGGGTATGAATATTAAGAAGTGGAACTAGCAAGAATGTTTGAGGACTGATTCTGAGTAGTAGCCTGGTGGTCTTGGGCAATATAGCTGAACTTTTTATGTTTCTTCAACAATGAAATGAGCATAGTAGCTTTCAATTCAAAACATATGGGGAGGATTTAAAGAGATAGTCTTACCTAATAATAGAGAAACATGTAAATTGATCCTACCTCTGCTATGCCCACAGCCAATCAGAGTGAGTATGCAAATTAACCCAACAAAGCAGGTGCTTAATTTGCATACACAGGTGGGGTGGGCAGCACCATGGCCTCCTCCTGGGGGGTCCAGGTCCCATTTGGGGTTAGGGGAGGCCAGGTAGGCAGTGCCAGACACACCCACAAGGTACCAGTCTGTTGGACCAGGGAGGTGGGGAAGGCAGCACCAGATGTCACTGGAGGGTTCCAGGTCCACTGCAAGCCCTAGGAGGGGCAGCGGCCCACCTAGCCACTTCTGCGGGTGCTCTGGGAACATTGCTGCCTGGGGAAGAGCAGCTGGTCCTGCTTAGCCACTCCAGTGGAGCCTCAAGAACATCACTTCCCAGGGAGGCACCCCAGGCCCTGGAAATATCGCAGCCATGGGGTTGCTGATACTCAGATTGGGCCTTTGGCCACAGATTCACAACTTCACGGAGATCAAGGGAGAGGATCTGCCTCACCTGCAGAAAGAGAGAGAGGGGCTCTGCAGTGGCCCCAAGATGCCGGTGGGCCAGGCCAGCGATCAAGGGGCATGGAAGGATGCCCAGGCGGAGGGGCAAGGACCTGCAGCCCTGAGGCGGGGATTGAGGGGTGGCGTCACCTCAGTGGAGGGGTGCCACACTACAGGGTACCTAACTGACCAACGCAATTCAGACAAGCTCCCAGTGCTAACGGGCCTCGCCCAGGCAGCCTTCACACTTCAGAAGCAGCTACTCCTGCTCCTGCCTTGACCCAAAAGCAAGCCCGTGCCACCCTGCCCCTCAGCAAAGCATGCCTTGGCCGTGAGTGTGAAGCCTTCCCACTGCTCTGGAGAAGGGGGGGGGGGGTGGGACGGGTCAGTAAAGAATGGGGACAGAGGACCGGAGAGAGGAAATAATGCAGAGTCCACAATGAAGAGGTGCTTGAGAAAGAGGCTCGAAAGCCTGACGAGAAGGTTTGCTCTGGCTGCCCCTTAGGAAGGGCAGAGAGCATGGCTCTGCGGGCTCCATGTGCACTGAGTCAAGTTCCACAGCCAACTGGAATTGGCCTCAGTTTCCTGGTCTGTAAAATGGATTAAGAGCGTGCCAGTGCCTTCACTGAGCTTTGATGGCCAATTGAGATACTATATAAGGGAAGTGAGGGAAGAAGTGAGAAAGAAGAGTCCATTGCAGACCCCAGGACAGGCAGCAGCCCACCTAGCCTCTCCTGCAGGGCCCTGTGAACATTGCTGCCCTGAGGAGGCAAGGCCGGCCGCCTAGACCGCAACCTGTAAACCCGTTGTCACTTAAATAGGGAATATAGTCAATAGTGTTGTAATGATGGTATGATGCCAGGTGGTTACTGGAAATATCAGGGAACACTTTGTAAAGTATATAGTTGTCTAATAACTATTCTGTAACTAATATAAAACCTGAAACCAATACAGAATAATATGGAATGTAAAGAAATGAAAATTGGAGTGAAATTATTATAAATTTCAAAGTTTAAATAAAGGTTATAAAGAAAGGAAGAGGGAGATTAAAAATATTGTATTTAATTTTACCACTTTATTGTCCTTTCAGTACATAAAAAAGACAGTTGTCTTTGTATGATGCTTTTACACCAGTGGTTCTCAACTTTCCTAAGGCCGTGACCCTTGCATACAGTTCCTCATGTGGTGGTGACACCCCAACATGAAATTTTGCTACTGTTATGCATCGTGATGTAAATATCTGCATTTTCTGATGGTCTTAGGCGACCCCTGTGAAAGGGTCGTTCGACCCCCAAAGGGGTCATGACCCACAGGTTGAGAACTGCTGTTTTACACTCTTCTAAGATATTTTTATTTTATTTTAATTTCAGGGCAACTTAAAGACAAGATAATTATTTCCTCCACTATTCAAAGAGAGGAAATCTTGGTGTCTGGTCCCAATGATTCAATCATCAATCCCTTATTGTAAAGTAGGGTTAGTAAAATTTTCTGTGAAGGGTCATATCTATACTAATAAAAGCCTTGCGGGCAATTAGGCCAGCAGAGGAGCAGTTAGGTGTCAATCAGGCTGGCAAGGGAGCAGTTAGAGGGCAATCAGGCACACAGGTGAGTGGTTAGGAGCCAGTGGTCCTGGATTGTGAGAGGAATGTCCAACCTGCAGTGGAACATCCTCCGAGGGGTCCCAGATTGGAGAGGGTGCAGGCTGGGCTGAGGGACACACACCCCCATGCACGAATTTCATGTACCAGTCCTCTAGTCCAATATATAAAAAACTAGAGGTGTTATGACTGAAATGACTAGAGATTAGACCGCCAAGTCCCCTTGAGGGCTGACCCTGCCCCAAGCAATTAGTTAGGGCAATAAGGCAGGCATGCAGAGTGGCATGATCAGGTAGGCAGGCCGGCTGTTAGGGGAGATCAAATAGGAAGATGGCCCCTCATAGAGCTGGCCCCACCCCCTGGCAAAGAAAGAGGGAAGTGCAGGCCACCCAAGCCATTGCACCCCAGCCTGTCGCGTGCAGAAGAAGGCCATTGATGGCAGGGGAGGGTGGCAGTGCTGCACAGATGGCAAGCAGTGGCAGTAGCAAGGGTGGTGCCAGCTTACTGCAGAGGGGGGAAGGAAAGCCATGATCTCAGGCCAGGGCTAGGGACCCTACCTGAGAGGTCCTAGATTGTAAGAGGTGCAGGCCAGACCCCTGGTGCATACATTTTAATGCATCAGGCCTCTAGTCTATAATAATAAAATGCTAATATGCAAATTGACTCAATGGCAGAATGACCAGTGGCTATGCTGCACACTGATCACCAGGGGGCAGACTTCAATGCAGGAGCTGTCCCCCAGTGGTCAGTATGCTCCCATAGGAGGAGCACTGCTCAGCCAGAAGCCCTGAGTCAGGTTCATAGCTAGAGACAGCAGTGGCAGAGCCTCTCCCACCTCTGTGGCCATACTAAGGATAACCAACTGATGTCTTAGGCCCATTCCCGATGGGCCTAAGCTTTCAGTCAGACATTCTACAAGGGATCCCAGATTGAGAGGGTGCAGGCCAGGATAGGGACCCCCACCCAAGTGCATGGATTTCATGCACCGAGTGTCTAATGTTTACATAAAGCATTTAGAATATTAGCTGGGCAATGTAACCAATAAATGTAAGTTACTGCAACTCACTGCACATACAACTTTCTCAAATCTCTTTAGATAATATGATCCTCATTTTCCCCTGACAAAAAATTAAGAGTCACAGATTAGAGCACTGCTTCTACGATTTTAATAGGGAAATAATTAATAAGCAGATTCTAACTGTGGTGCAATTTGATTTTGTTCATTTCCAATAAGCTTCTTGGTGATGCTGATGTTTTGATGCTGAGACTACTTTTCAGGAGCCTGGCCTTCAAGTTTCCCCTGTTCTAAAAGTGCAGTAGTCACAGGAAGCCCGCAGATCACAGATAAAGCTTTCTATCTCCTCCAAAATTATCAATTTGACGAATGCTTATATATTATGGGAGGTGTAAATAGTTGTACAAAGCAAAAGGTTCATTTGTGCTTTCTCCGTTCCAACTGAGTCCTTTTAGTATTGCTGGAGAGATGATCATCCAAGAGCTGCTCCCTATGGAGGAAAGGCAGTGTGTCACTTGGCAAGGATTTTCACTGCTTCTCCTCCCATGCTGCGGAGACACACTAAATTAAAGAAAATCCACTCTGAACTGACAGTCTGACTTACTTATAAAAAAGATTTTAAAATATGTTTTAGCATTTCAAAACACATTTTTACAAAAACATTTTCTAAAAAAAAAAGAATCATAGCTTTATCCAGAGCTGTCAATTGTTTCACCAGACAAAAATCATTCTACATAGAACAATAAAACACATTTCCTAGCATATAAATTCAATTTTGTTTATTTATTTTGCATATGAATAGATCTGCAATTTCATTCCTGGTAGGGAAAAAATAAAACTTCTCTCTTCAAGGGAAGAAGTTTTTACAACATTCAGTTCAAAATGTTACTTTTAAAAATATTCTTTCCTTTTGTGTTTGTATAATCTTACTCATAGAACCTTGGAGTTACTTGCAGACTGCCCTAAGGAGTTTGGCCTTCCCATTCACTTATCTCCAAAATCAGCACAAACACAAGACTAAAGTATCAAGAATCTCAGGGTTTAGGTAAATGATTTGCTTTCATCCATGATGTTCAGAGCATTCCTTTTCCTTTATAAATACAGCAGAAAAACAACTACAAAATAAATCTCCCCTAAAAACAGAGAAACCATCCATAAGTTTCCACCGTCAATTATTGAATTCTACCTTTCCACTGCCAAAAACTCCACTGCAACTTGTTTTCCCATTTACATCTAAGCTTCACGTCTACTGGTAAATTATTAAGAGACAATATAGTGCCTAGCAAGCAACATTTGTTAAATGAATAAATGTTGATTTAAGAATGGGATGATCAATACATCATAGAGAAGGCCAGTAACATTTGGAATAAGCAAAACTTTTACATATATTTATTTAGAGGAAATTCTTATGCTGCAGGGAAATAATATAATTTCCACTAGATGGTTTTAGAGTTTATAAAATGTCTTGCCCAAATGAAAGTCATTTAAACATTTGTTATTGCTTACCAATGTCTTCTCATAGTCTTTATATTTGCAAGTTTTCTTCATCCTATGGTTTAGTTTGAAGATACAATTCTCTGCAAATCCCCTAACTTTCTATGGGCTTCTGCCAAGTTTAAGAATTTATGAATTTAAGCCTTTTTATTTAATCTTTTCTGGTGTTACCAAGGTAAATTCTAAAATATTTAGTCTAAATGGAATATTCTACCTTGAGCTTTATGTAAATGGTTCTAGATTTATTTTGCTTAATTTTCAGCCCACTGAAATGTTTTTCTGTTTATTTATTTATTATTTTTTTAAATTAATTTATTAGGGTAACAATGGCTAATACAATTATATAGGTTTCAGGTATACAATTCTATAATATATCATCTGTATATTGTATGTTACCCACCCCAAGTCAAGTCTCCTTCCATTACCATTTACCACACCCCTCTTTTACCCTCTTCTACCTCACCACACCCACCTTTCCCCCTGGTAATCACCATATTGTTATCTGTCTATTCAGTGTTTTCTTTTCTTAGCTTAATCTCTTCACTATTTTCACTTAGCATTCCCTCACCCCAACCTCCTTCCCTATGACAGCTGTTAGACACTTCTCCAAAGAAGAAATACAGATGGCCAATAGACATAAAAATTTTGTTAATATTGTATTTGTAATGGAACTAATGTATTAAACTTGTAAGTTTTATCAGTATATATTAGGAGCAGGTACTTCATTATTTCATTTAAATCAATTATAGAAATTTTGAACTTTTAAAGTACAGGATTATATAGCTTTATATCTAAAATGTAGTTGAATAATTTTATGTATTCTACCATAATATATAATTGAATTATTAAAATTTGAATGCCTTCATAAAATTGTGAGAACACTAAAATTACTGGGCTGACATTTCCTGCAAGTTTTCATAAAAGAAAACTATACTTTCCTATACTTTGTTTAGGGCTGTTTGATGCACACTAACATGTAAACTTTAGGCCCACTGATAAGTTATTAAGATATAATGTAGTGCTTAGAAACTAATATTTGTTGAAAGAATAAATGTTGATTGTACTAAATAATTCACACACTGTATGTAGAAGCATCTGTGTTCAACTACATGAGAGTCGGCAGGTCAAGACTGTACTTCCTGACTTTAAAACTGAGAATTTGTGCCTTATAAGCTGACATATTCACAAGTATAGCTTTTATATTATGGTACAACCAGCTGTAATAAATGGTTACACAAAATGCTTAACATAGGTCCAGAGATAGGCTATAAGATTAATAATTGCATGTTAATCATTATCATGATCATCATCATCATGATCAGGACTATGATGGTTATGAGTTAATCATATAGATATGACAGTAATTTTTCATCTTAATTCATAATGGTGTAATTCTCTGTTCTATTAAAGACAAGGAGAAGCTGACCTCCATTGTCTTTTCTATCAGGGAATTTCTAACGACCCACATGCATTGCAGACATAATTGTAGGAGAATAATTTAATGTTTGACAGGTTCGACAGCAAGTCTCCTGAATTTTTAGACTTAAATTTTTCTCCACACTGACCAATCATATATTTTAAAAATATTTTTATTTCATGACTAGTGTAGAACATCAGTGAAATCCAATATCTATATGGTTAATACTATACTTTTTTCAAAAAAAGTGATCAGTTTGCCTTGTTGTCTGTTGTCATGCTGTGTGTGTACTATTCAATATGTAAAATGGAAAGAAAAAAATAAGTGACAAGTTGAACATATTAATATCTAATCTTAAATTTTATGCTAATTTCCAATAAGTTAACCTTTATTCTAGTTCTCATTTTCTCCATATCTCCTATTCAATGGATTTATTCTATGTTTTTCTTTCTAATCTTAGTGACCAATTATTTATTTAGTGCTATTTTTTCATTTTATTTTTATCTGTACAAACTTAGTTCTGTTTATCAGAGTCAAGCTTCTCATGCTCCTAGTCTCTCCTGTGCTTAACTAATTGAACAAATTCAGAATATTCAAACCAGAAACATACAGTAATATAAATATTAATTTTATTCTATATAATAGTATAAAATACAAATGAGAATGAGTAAATAGTATGATATTTATAAACACAAATTATAATTTACTTTTTTGTTAATAATGAAATAAATCAAAATGTATGTTAAAAACCCTTTGCATTTTAAGACCAAAATAAATGTTGACCGAAATCCAATCATTACAGAAGATAAAAGCTTGATATTTAATAAATATATATTTTATATATAAACTAATATCTGTGAAAAATTTGAAATTCACCTGGAAAAAATATGGATAATAGTAGTTCATAAAAATGTTTGAAAATATGGGTGATAGAGACTTCCCCACCAGATAGTAAAATATGTTATAGTTAAAATGATTAAAATAATGAGGATTGAAATGAGAGTATTTTCACAAGTGAGATAACTCATAGTCTAGAAATAGAATATATAAATATGTACAATAATAAACACCATATAAACACCATAAGTGATGAAGTAAACATTATTTATTGAAGGTGATGAGGCAAAAAAATTTACGGGAAAAAATTATAGTTAAATATAACACATCATGCACCCAAACCAGTTATATCTAGAGTCAAAATAAAAATTTAAAAAAAAATTAGGTAAATAAAACACAACTTACTATTAAATGATATTTATTAAACTTATTTATTTAGTTATTTATTTATTCCCTGTTGACCTCCCAACCCCACCCCCAGTACATGCCCTCATCTGTCTCCCTTCCTGCCCTCCCCCATTGCCCTATATCCATTGGCTATGCCTACACACATGTATACAAGTCCTTCAGTTAATCTCCTACAGGCCCCTCCCCCACAACCTCCCCTGCCTTCCCACTGTTGCAAGACAGTCTGTTCATTGCTTCTTTGCTTCTGCATCTGCTTCCCCCTCACCCTCTGATTCTTGTCTTTAAAAACATCTTACCCCTGTAGGCTAGAAATAAAAGCACAAGAGCAAACATATTTAGAAGTCTGTCTTCAAAGAACTATTATTTCATATCAGGTCAAAAACAAAACAAACTTATGCTCTACCCGCTTTGGTTCAGTGGGTAAAGCCTCAGCCCATAGACTGAAGGGTCTGAGTTCTATTCTGGTCAAAGGCACATACCTCTGTTTCAGACTCTATCCTTGGCCCTGGTCAGAGCTCATGTGAGAGGCAATTAATCAATATGTTTCTCTCACATTGATGTTTCTCTCTGTCTATCCTCGTCCCTTCTACTCTTTCTAAAAACCAATGGAAAATATTCTCTGGTGAGGATTAACAACAACAAAAATCTTATAAAAAGTCAAGTCATCAAAACCATTTTATTTAATCTGGAGCTTGGAAAACAATCATTTAAAAAAGAACTTGAATCTTACTATTTATCACTCTTTGAATAATATATATGTGTATATATATATGCATATGTATATATTATATATATATATTATGCATATATATATACACACATATATATATACATATATATATTGCACACATCCTTTACTAATCATTACCCTCTATGTAATACAGTCCTGTTACCTAAATACAGCCTAGATTTAAGTACATTTAATATTTATGATTTTAAGTTATGTTAGATGCATTCTTCTGCAATTTGCTTAATTTTATTCAACATAATGTGTATGAGAGATGTATCTTGGTTGTTCATTCAGTCTTATTGTGTAAAATTCATTAAAGATTTATAGAATAATAAATTCATGACTTGATATGTTGATAGACATTTAGGATATTACTGACATTTTAACTTTTAAATAAATGCTACTTTTCCCACTGACATCAAGGACAATAAAACATTACTATGAACAAATCTATGCTTCCAAATTTGACAATATAGATAAAATGGACCAATTACTTGAAAGACACTATCTGCCAAACAGGAAGAAATAATTTTAATAGGCCTACATCTATTATAAAAATTAAGTCAATAAATAACCTCATAAAAGAGAATGCACCAGTCCTAGGTGAATTCTACCAACATTTTCAGGCTAAATTATATCAATGATCTATAATCTTTTTCAGAATATAGAAGCACAAGAGATATTTCCTAAGTCATCCTATAAAAAATAATTATCCTTATCAAAACCAGACAAATATATGAGAAACATATCCATCCATGTCTATCTGAACATAGATGCAAAAATCATTAACAAAATATTAGCAAATTGAATTCAACAATACATAAAAATATTCATACACCAAGACTAAGTAGTATTTATCCCAGGTTTACAAGGCTGGTTCAACATTCAAATAGTAATTAATGTATTGATCAGATCAACAGGCTAAATAATAAAAATCAAAATGTTATATCAGTTGTGTAGAAAAGACTTTTGAAAAAATCCAACATCCATTCATGTTTTAAAAAATATATTGGAATACAGGAATAGATAAAATATTCTTATCCATGAGATTGAAAAATACATTTTTTAAATAAAAAAAATAAACCTGGAACTGTGACATTTTACTTTTATAAGTGATTACAAAAGACTGTTCCTAAATATACACAGAAAAATATTGATTACAGTACTGTTTGTTAAACTACTAGAAGCAATCCACATATCTATTATAGAATGGGTAAATGATGATATTTTCATGATAGCCACACAGCAGTGAGAATGCTGAAGTAGACCTGCATATGTCAATACCTATATATTCTCAAAATAAAATGGGCCCTAAAAAAAATGTTACATAGTAAGATATGAACAACAAAATATTGTATATTTATATTATAAAACCTATAAAATTTATTATGTAATACTGTAGTTATAAAAGCACACTGAATTTAAATGAACACATTTTAAGAATTTTCATCACCAAATATTTGTTAATGATTCCTTTTTGAAAGTGAGGTAGAAAACTAAGATCCTGAAGGTCTGCATAGAAAGCCTCAATTTCATTTTTAAAGCATTATTACAAACAAAATACTAAACACTTTGTATACCAACATGGCAGCCATGAAAACACACTGTCAGATCTCCTGCTGTCTCAGCTGCTGCAATCTGAAACCCATCGAAGAGTCACAGTTTCTTTTTTAAAAATATATATTTTTATTGATTTCAGAGAGGAAAGAACAGGGAAAGAGAGACAGAAAATCAATGCTGAGAGAGAATCATTGATGGTTTGCCTCCTGCACATCCCACACTGAGGATCAAGCCCACAACTTGGGCATGTGCCCTTACCTGGAATTGAACCATGGCCTCCTGATTCATAGGTCGATGTTCAATCATGAGCCACTCTGGCTGGGAACTAATGTTACACTTTCTATAGGCTGCTCTTTCCACCAATGGCTGAGCATGGTTAAGGAATAGTAAGGTAGATTTATACTTGAGAGATGTGCCTCTTCTCACATAGGTGACTGGTTCCAGAAATTCCTGTCACACTTGGAAAAAGTTAGAACTATAATGTAGTGTACAGCATTTCTTCCTTCCATATGTCTCTTAATTTCTCTTACCCAGTTCAAAGTGCATTACAGTCCATTCACATGTCTAACCTCCTGTTGCTTGCTTCACATTTTTCCTTAACCCTGTTTTTTTTTTCTTTTTTCCCAGTGAAACTCTTACAAGTCTAATTCCATTTGACATCCTTCTCAAAGGATCCAGATTAACACAAGAAAATATGACAAACTGTTAAGATTCAATTTACCTCTACACTGAGTATGCTGGGAAAGAAATACTCATTCTGTGATTTATAATTTTAAAAAAGGCCTGGTACATGAAATTTATTCACTAGAGGGGGGCATCCCTCAGCCTGGCCTGCCCCCTCTCAGTCTGGGAGCCCTCCGTGTCAGGAGGCGACCCAGTGATCAAGAAAAAGCAACATCCCCATCACATCTCTGCTGCTGCCACTGCTGGCAGCACAAGCCTCTGCCAATTCCAGTTACCTGAGCCTCAGTCAGCCCTGGGCAGCTGAGCAGCCCGCATCTGAGGCTTGCCTGAGCCTCAGGCCTGCCCTGGGAGGCTGAGGGCTGAGGGAACTGGGGGACTCCAAGGAAGGCATGTGGAGCGGCTGGACCCACCTGAGGTGAGCCCAGCTGTGCTGTGCTCCTACTGCCCCATCAGGGCTGAGGAGATTGGGTGCCACCATCTTGGAGGGTGTGGCATATTCCCTCCTTATTGGCTGTGGGAGCTGCCATTTTTGTGAGGGTGTGGCAGTCAAGTAGTGTATTCCCTCTTTATTAGCAAGGATGGTTTAATTGTTTTTAAATATATTTTTTTTTTGATTTTTTTACAAAGAGGAAGGAAGAGGGACAGAGAGTTAGAAACATCAATGAGAGAGAAACATCGATCAGCTGCCTCCTGCACGTCCCCCACTGGGACGTGCCCAAAATTAAGGTACATGCCCTTGATTGGAATCAAACCTGGGACCCTTCAGTCCACAAGTCAACACTCTAGCCACTGAGCCAAACCAGTTTCAGCAAGGATGCTTTAATTTGAGTAGTTGAATTATTGGTAATTTATAATCTTATAATTTCTACATATTCTAAACTTTTTTTTATTAGGCATTTGTTAGTCTGTGATCTGGAAAAATAATTTTTTTAATAAAATATATTTTTAAAATTTAAACTCTTTATTGTTTGAAGTATTACATAATTTTCCTTTTCCCCCCATTGACCACTCCCCAGCCAACCCCATTGCCCTATCTGTGTCCATTGGTTATGCTCATATGCATGCATACAAGTCCTTTGGTTGATCTCTTATTCCCTTACTTATAAATACTGTCCTCATAGGTTGGACAGTCTGTTCACTGCTTCTATGAATCTGGTTCTATTTTTGTTCATCAGTTTGTGTTGTTCATTATATTCCACAAATGAGTGACATCATGTTATATTTATCTTTCTCTGACTGACTTATTTAGCTTAGCATAATGTTTTCCATTTCCATCCATGCTATTGCAAATGATAAGAATTAGGTTTTGTTGCTGCAACAGCTGTGTACTATTCCATTGTGTAGTTGTGCCACAGTTTTCTAATATACTCAGACACTGATGGAAATCTATGGTTTGTTTATACACCAAAAATGAATTCACAGAAAGGGAAACTAAAAGAAAAAAAAATTCCATTTACCATTGAACAAAAAATTAAGATACCAAGGAATAAATTTAATCAAGAAGGTAAACGACCTGTACTAAGAAAACTAAAGGACACTGAAAAAAGAGATAGAAGAAGACATAAACAAATGGAAGAATATACTATGTTTATGGATTGGAAGAATCAACATCATTAAAATGTGCATATTACCCAAAGCAATCTATAGACTCAATGCAATCCCCATTAAAATACTAATGGCATACTTCAAAGACCTAAAATGAACTCTCCAATAATTCATCTGGAATTAAAAAAGACCCCAGAAGTTGCAACCATCTTGAGAAAGAACAAAGTAGGAGGGATCATAATATCAGGTTTCAAGCTATAGTAAAAAGCCACTGTTCTCAAAACTGCCTGTTATTGGCACAAGAACAGACATATAGACCAATGGAACAGAGAACCCAGAAACAGTCCCAAGCCATTATGCTCAATTAATATTTGACAAAGAAGCAAGAGTACACATTGGAGTCAAGATAGTCTCTTCAATAAATGGTGTTGGGAAAATTGGACAGATACATGCAAAAAAAAAAAAAAAAAGGAAACTAGACCACCAACTTACACCACACACAAAAATAAACTCAAAATGGATAAAGGACTTAAACGTAAGATGGGAAACCATAAAAACCCTAGAAGAAGCCATAGGCAGCAAAATAACAGGCATATATCATAGCAAGGCATATGTCATAGCAATAACTTTACAATACAGCTCCTAGGGCAATGGAAACTAAGGCAAAAATAAACAAATGGAACTACATCAAAATAAAAAGTTTCTGCACAGTGAAAGACCATAAACAAAACAACAAGAAAGCCCACTGCATGGGAGAGCATATTTGCCAAAGTTATCACAGATAAAGGTTTAACCTCCAAAATTTATAGGGAACTCATACAATAAAATCTGTTTTTATAAAAAATACTAGGAGCCTATTGTGCATATCACTGACAGTAGGACACTCTCCACTTCAGCAGGAGCCAGCGGGAATTGCAGCACTCCACCAGAAGCTGCACTGCTTCCACAGGAGCCTTGTGGTTTCCGCTGGAGCTGGGAGGGACCTGCACCGATTCTTCGGGAGAGAGCCATGCTGTTTCCTGTGGGAGGCAGGCCTGCTGTCTCCTGTCCAGGCCTGCACTCAGCCACGGAGGCTGCAGGGGATCCCCCACTGTGTCCCCCAGATGTCCTCAGTGCTGGGATGTTACCTCGGCAATGAAGCAAGCATCCTGCCCCAGCTGCTCTGTGCCCACTGCCCTGAGGCCCTCCATTGTTGCGGTGACAAAGCAAGCATTCCACCAGGCTGCTCTCACTGCCCGCTTTCAGTGGCAGCAACCCCAGGACTGGGTACTCTGGTGAAGCTAATGGGACTGGGCACTGCCATCTTGTGATTGAGTGACCTTATCCTTTCATTAGATAGTTAATTTGGACCTTATCCTTTCATTTGATATGTATATATATATATGTATATATATATATATATATATATATATATATATATATTTCACATATCAGAATAAATTAAGATTATAAATACAACAAAATGCTATCATCATAGCATTATTTTGCTAAAATTTTGCAATGTGACATGAATATTTAATATTTTTGTATTGAATTGTAACTCATACTTTTCTACATGTATTCTATATATCTGGTAACAGTGGAAATTTATTTAAAAAGTTAAAATTGTCAGACAGAATCAACTCTGCTGATATTAAAAAAGATACTTACAAATATGTGTGCATCTGTGCATATAGCTTAGCTCTCTTACATTAATAAGAAAAAGGGTAAGTCATATTGTGTCCATACATATGAATTAGAGGTACAGTGAACATGTAGGGTCCCTAGGCCTGGTTGGAAATCTGGGCTGATCTGTGGGGAAAACTGGCAGGGTGATTGGGGGCCTCCACTGGCACCCACTTGGCCAGCCTGCCAATGCCCACTTATTAGGCCTGCCCCCTGCTGCCACTGCTGGTCACTTCCCTCTGTGGGGTGACCAGAAGGGCATTTGAGGAGTTCCCACTGGCACCCACCATGGCTGGCCTTGGGCCTGTAGGTTGGGGGCAGCTCCTGCATTGAGCATGTGCCCCCTGGTGGTCAGTGTGCATCATTGAGACCAGTAGTTCCCTCAGTTGGTTGATTTGCATATTAGGCTTCTATTATATAGGATTTGCTCTTTGGTAATTGTTTTCTCAAGCAAAGTTTACTTTGCTGGTTATTTTAGACATGATTTCCCCCCTAGTTTCTTTATATTATGGGACAACTTGATGGCAAACTCTTGGGTAGTCTGGCCAAGTCTGTAAAAGGTTAGTCTTTAGCTTTACCACTCTTCAATCACAATTCACAAACAAAGTCACTATTCTATTTTCATCTCTAATGGTTCCAATGATAACTTTCTATGCAGAACTAACACTGTAGGAACTCTAGCACATATTCACTACAATCTGAACTATTTATTTTGCCAATTTTAGTGGCTGAAATGTCCTTCATAATATTTTGTGTCCATTTGAACTTATGTCTTCAAAATATATTTAATTTTTCAGCATTTAAATAGCTTCTCAATCACACTATCATTCTACATTTTTCAAAGGATTAGAAAATAAATACTGTCTTGAACTTTATATTCTGCCTCACAACTTTTCTCTAATTATTTGATATTTCAATGTAGTAAATACTTTAAAAGAAAGAATAATATGTTTAAAGAATTTTTTAAGCTCTCTATAGAACACAACTGGCATTCTCAAATGCAAAAATGTTTAATTAATGAGCTACAACACTATTACTCTTGAGAGAGTTCAGAGAGAAGCATTTACCAGACATTTAAAATGCCATTCACTGCTTTGGGAGTATAATTAGCACAAGTTTTTGGAAGAGCACTATGTCAATATATATAAAAAATTATTTAAAGGTGCATTCTTTTTATTAGATCAATGTCATTCACAGAGATTTATTTAAAAATAGTAATGTATATGTGAATAAAGATTTTGTTATATGGATATTCTATGAAGCATTATTTAGAATTTAAAAGTAATGAAATTATAAGTTCCAAAACAAGGATGTATTAAAAAACAACCA
>PVJN01024883.1:0-29993 GCA_004026805.1 Lasiurus borealis
CAATTGATTGCTAAATATAGGTGAAGTGTGTGTTCAGTGTACTAGTCTTTAAAATTTCCTGTTTCAAAATATAAATTTGTAGAAAAATTAGTAATATTGATGGAAAACTAAGTACTAAGGAATGTTAACAATTATTGAAATATGCACATGGACATGTGTGTATAGAACCATAGAATTGTGTGTTGTATTGAATGAAAGTTTTACACTTTAATCAAACCTATGCACCTTTTCTTCTTTGTGTGCAAGTGTATTTTTCATTACTTTTCCCCCACAAACTCCTTGGACATACGGGTGCCTGAGAGGCATGGTAGAGCCGTGATTTTTCTGGGCTGAAAGTGGGCATGAGACTATGGTAAGTGGAGCCAAGAGGATAATTACCAGGGCAGTTTCCTATGGAGTTCCTGGGTCAGTGGTGCCAAGACCAATAGTGAAGGGTCAGGTGCCAAATTCAGACAGGACAATGAGAAGAGGAAGCTCTGATTCAAGGCTGATCTGTCTGACAGAGAAGGCAAAGCAAAGACAATTCAAACGGGCAGGGAGGCAGACAAGCCAAGAATGACCCCTGAGGGAGAAAAAAGAAAGTATACAGCTAAAATTTCCTTTTCAACCACAGCTGAGAGACGGAGTATATCCTGAAGTGACTGACGCAGCTGAGGATCGGACACTTCAAGGTTACAGAGTCCTCTCTCATCCTGAGATTGAATAAATATTTACATCTATTTTCTTCTGGTTTTATTATATGAGATTTTACATGTATTTTAAATCTCTCTGGTCACTCTGTTTCTACCTATATGATCAGCTTGTGCTAGCTTCCTCAGGTTTTATTAATAGGTTGTACAGAGTAGTCAAGAACATGAATTCTGGAGGCAGACTCCTTGGATCCAAATCTTGGCTCCAACACCTAATAAATAATTAGCAATATTACTAGGTACTTAACCACTTAGTATCTCATTCTTCTTTAAGATAAAAAATATTTCCTACCATAAGATTTTCATGAAGATTACACTGAGTGGCCAGATTATTATGATCTCTGAACGTATAATAACCTGGCCACTCTGTGTATATCCTATATCAGTGTCGGCAAACTCATTAATCAACAAAGCCAAATATCAACAGCACAATGATTGAAATTCCTTTTGAGAGCCAAGTTTTTTAAACTTAAACTTATTCTAATCCCACTTCAAAATAGACTCACCCAGGCCGTGGCATTTTGTGGAAGAGCCACACTCGAGGGGTCAAAGAGCTGAATGTGGCTTGCGAGCCGCAGTTTACTAACCACTGTGCTATGCAAATTGTCCCCTTGACCGGGAGTTCAACCAGCAGGCAGGCCGGCCAACCACCCATGTTGCCTCCCCCTGGCCAGTCTGGCCAGACCCCACCCATGCATGAGTTCATGCACCAGGCCTCTAACACACACACACACACACACACTATGAGTGGCCAGATTATTACGCGTTCAGAGATCATAATAATCTGGCCACTCAGTGTAAATGAGATATGTATGTAAAGCAATTGGCACAGTTCTGATGGAGACTTAGTGCTCAATAAGTTTGCAACATCGGAAGAAGGAATTCTAAATAAGGAAAAGACGAAGGCTAGAGTAATCCCTATGGTGTTCCATTGGAAACACAAGTATGAGGAGCAAGGTGGCAGAATAGGAGTTTTCTACTGTCATCCCACCACAGAACATCATTTTGACCATCACCCACAAACAAGAGTACCTTTGGAAGGGTCTGGGAGTCTAGGGGTGAAGCTCCAGCACATTGTTGAAGCAAAAAAGTCTGAGAATAGACACAATGAAGAGGGTAAGAATAGTTCACTTTAGTGGTATAAAATCTGAGAATCTAATATACAGAATGGTGAGTGTAGTTAATAATATTGAGTTGGAAACTTACTAAGTGAATGGATCTTAAGTATCCTCAACACATATACAAAAATATAATTATGGCCCTAACTGGTTTGGCTCAGTGAATAGAGCGTCGGCCTGCAGACTGAAAGATCCCAGGTTCGATTCCGGTCAAGGGCATGTACCTTAGTAGCTGGCACATCCTTAGTAGGAGGTTTCCAGGAGGCAGCTGATCCATGTTTCTCTCCCATCGACGTTTCTAACTAACTCTCTATCCCTCTCTCTTCCTCTCTGTAAAAAACCAATAAAATACATATATTTTAAAAAAGATAATTATGTAATATAATGTATGTGTTAATAGATTTAATTGTAATCATTTCACAATTTATACATACATCAAATATGTTGTACAATTTAGATACAATTTTATTGGTCAATTTTACCTGAATAAAACTTGAAAAAGTATCAGTCTAAATTAATAGTTTTAGATAAATATAGAAATAGAGGTCTGTGTATGTGTATAAAAATATATAAATAGATATGACTGTATGTACATGTACTGAGAAGACTAGAAGTATTGTTACCCCAGATACACCCAGTGTTCAGATTTTGTTCTGTAAATATAATATTTCAAAAAATAAAAACAAAAACAAATCCTAGCTCCATAGAGAAATGGCTGATTCCAGGGCTGGAAGGAACATCTTAAAATGCCAAAAGATAAATGCTCAAAAAATGATGGGGGAATGTTGAAAGAACATAAAAACCAATGTGAAGAGGAAATATAAGATAATTTAAGCAACAAGATCAAGAATGATAACAATATATTAAAACCCATGGAATAAAACCAATGTCCATAAGACCACATGATAAATAAATAATTGATACAATTATACATATAATTAGTTGGGTAAGAAAAAATTCAGAATTATAGTAAAAGCCCAAGTAATAAATGTTGAAGAAGTGATGAAAATAGAAAATAATCATTTGCCAAGCACTATAGTAAAAATTGTTTCAGGCAATAGTCAAAAATGGATGCTAAAACTGTTTGGCTTAAGTTTGGAGAAATGGGATTTTTACATAACATTGAAGTATCTTCCCAGAGGATACTTATTAATGGCAAAAAGAAAAAAGTGTCAAGGTCATGAAAGACAAGTGAAGATTACAAAACTATCCCGGATTAAAGAGTCTAAGAACACACAATAGCTAAATGCATTATGTGATCCTGATTGTCCAGGAAAGAAGGCATTGGTGGGACCATTGGCAGAATTTGAGTATAGCCTATAGATTAATGGCATTTGTTAGTGTTATTTCCTTGGTTTTGATATTTTTTGTTGTTGTTAATCCTCACCCGAGGACATTTTCCCCCCATTGATTTTTAGAGAGAGTAGAAGGGAGGGGGAGAGACACAGAGAGAAAAACATGGATGTGAGAGAGAGACATTGATTAGTTTCCTCCTGCACTCGCCCTACTGGGCTGGGATTGAGCCTGTAGGGTATTTTTGACCACAGTCAAACCTGTGACCTTTCAGTCTGCAGGCCGGTGCTCTAGCCACTGAGCAAGCTGGGTAGGGAGTTTTTGATAATTTTATTGTGGTTATGTAACATTTAACATTTGAGGAAGTTGCATACAGGAATTCTATGTATTATTTTTGCAACTCTTTTGTAAATCTGAAATTGTCTCTCTAATGTGCAAATAGACTGAAGGGCAGAACAACCGAACAGCTGGTCACTATGACGTGCGCTGACCACCAGGGGTTACATGTGGAACATGGCAGGAATTGACAGCAGGTGACAGAGCGTGGAACATGGTGGGTGTTGGCCGTGGCAGGATGGTGGAGCAGGTGAGCGGGGGCGCCAGACCAAAGTGGGTCACTGGTCGCTGTCGTCTGGGCAAACCTCTGGTGGTTACTGAAAATTCTCAGCTCCTGTGTGCCACGGTCCTGTCAGGCACTCGCACCTGTTGCTGGCGCCCGGTGCCAATCCCAATTGCTCAGTGCTGTCAGCAGATGCCAAGGGCAGCTGCTGGCCCCGAGGGGCAATGGGAGCAGCAGCGAACCTGCTGATGGTGCTGGCCCCAGTCACACCCGCCGATGGTGCCAGCCCCAATCCCTCTGCACTGTCAGCAGGTGGGAGCAGCAGCAGAGAGAGCAGGGCTGCGGGCAGAGAGGAAACCAGTGCTGCAGCGGGAGGGGCTGGGCGAGGGTGTGGAGGATGGGCCGAGATCTTTCCCTGTGTCCACCACAGTGCACGGCCCACAGTTCCTTTCAAGTTGCACAAATTTGTGCACTGGGCTCCTAGTTTCATAATAAAAAGTTAAAATATAAATAAGTTATTTCCTGTTCACTAGAGTCTTTTTTATATGCATTAGCAACAGACATATATTTGTGTATACACAGTTTTGTTCTGTTTCTATAGAAATGGGATTTCTTATTTATGACTCTCTTGTTTCCACTTAATAATTGTATTTAACTCTTCTTGGGTGTTGACTCATTTCACAGTGATCTAGCTTAACTTCCTTTTCCTTAAAGATGAGCCCTAGACAGCCATATATTTACTTATATGACTTCATTCCTTGATCACAGATGATCAGAATATGGATAGAGATCTGACACAAACTGGATCTAGCAGATTCTTTCTACCAGGATTTTGAAATCAGGTCTGTAATATTCTTATTCAGTCTTGAGTGAAGGAAATTTAAAAACATCAGAGCTGGACTACAGCTGTAACCTAATGTGTGAACTGAGTAGCAGAGACAGTTGATTAGCAGCGAAATGAGAGTTAAATAGAGAAGCAGGGAGAGGATAAAAGAAGGCATTTCCCAGGCTCCTGGTTGCTAATCATTTTATTATCCCCTCTCCTCCCCTGCCCTGCACTCCTCTTCTCTCCACTCCTCTCCTCCAGTCTCTTCTACTCCCTTATCCTTTATCCCCGTTTTCTGCCCCTCCTTCCTTTTCTCATTCTTCTTCCACAAATAAGCAGATCCACATATATTTTATTTCCCTTCTTTTCTTCTGTACTTTGTTTTTCACACTTAAAGGTTTATTTTGAAGTTAGTTCATAGTGATCTTCCTCATTCACTGTTACAGCTCTATGATAAGACTTGTGTGCAATAATTTATTCAATTATTCTAACAGAAGTTACTTTTGAATTATATATAGTGTTGTAAGAAATTAATAGAACTATACACATATGCACATATCAAAGTATGTGCACATATCACAGTGTACAGCTCAGTGAATGTTCCTAAACTGAACATACAAGGGTAACCAGTAACCAAGTCAGGAAACAGAACATTACCCTTAGGTACTCCTTGTGTTTTCTTCTTACTACTGTCAACCACTACCCCACCTCCCACCTCCCACCTCCCATGGTAATTAACCCCTATCTACTTCTAAGAATAAAAATAGCTTCTCCTTCTTTTGTTCTTAATATAAATAGAACTATACAATATGTACTTATTCACTGAACATTATATTGTGAGAATCATCTACATAGTTCTTATAGATCGTTCTTTTTGCTGCACAGTATTCTATTCATGTATCCATTATGGGCATTTGGGTAGTTCCCAGTTTAGGGCTCCTACAAATAGAGCCAGCATGAATATCCCAGCAAGTATCTTTGGTATACACAGACATACATTCCTGTTGTATATTTACTCAGAAGTGGAATTACTGCGTTATGGAATATGCACATTTGGTTTTAGTACATGCTGCCAAGTCGTTTTTCAAAGGATCAATTTACACTCCCACCAGCAATACGAGAACTCTGTTTGCTTCACATTCTCCCTGACACTTGCTAATTTCATTTTAGTGTTTCAGGTGGGTGTGTAGTGGTATACCACTGTGATTTCAATTTGTATTCCCTAACGACTAATGAAGTACAGTACCTTTTCATATGTTTATTGATCACTTGGATGTGCTCTTTTATAAAGTATCTGTTTAAACTTTTAGCCATTTTTCCCTATTAGATAGCTTTTCCTATTTTTTTAAGTTCCTTAAGAAAAATTAATATTATGGTTACAAGTTGTTTTTTTGATGTCTTTGTTTGGATTCTCTGGAAACGGACCATGAAATGAGGATTCTGGTGCAAATGATTTTTCCAGAAAGTACTCCCTGGGAAAAGTAATGTGGGGTATGAGAAGCAGGACAGGGAAAGGGAAGAAGCCAAACAAGAGTGTGACTTCAGGCAAAGTATCACTGAGGATAGCTTCAGCCTGATCCCACAGGGGAACTCCTGGATGTTAATTACGCCTCAGAGTTTGTCCCAGACTGAGACAGGGAGCAGGGCTTTCATGCTCCTAATATGCAATCCTACTACATGTGACAACATAGATGTACTTCGAAGACCTTATGGAAAATGAAATAAGCCAGACACGAAAGGGCAAATATTGTATGATTTTATTTATGAGGTTCCTAGAATAGTCAACCATATTGAGACAAAAAGCAGAATAGTCATTCCCTGTGACTGGGAAAAGGAAGAGATGGAGAGTATTGTGTAAGGGATTTGGAATTGTGGTAGGAATTAGATAAGACATGAGAAGAGCAAGAATGATGCACCAGGCACAGAAGGTTTCCAGGGTGGAAAGTCCCGGGTGCCTAGCAATTGTAGGATGGGACCTCATTCCCAAGGTGATCTTTCCTTCCATAGCATATCGCTGATATGTGGCTTGGACCCCCTGACCTTTCCTCCATAGAGATAACATCTAGACTTCAGTTCCATTTCAGCTCCAGGCCCAGAAAAGCTGCAAAACCAGACAAGCAGCACCATGCCAAGGCTGACCTCAGAACCAGCTTCATTGAAAAATGACAAAAACAAACAAACAATAACAAATCATATACATATATATAGAAAACCCTATGGATCATCAAAAACCTCTTAGAACCAATAAATGAATTCACTACAGTTTCAGTACATAAAATCAACATGCAAAATTCAGTTATGTTTTACACACTAAAAATGACAACCTGAAACAGGTTGGGGGGTCAGTCCCCACTTGGGGTTCTTATGGAACGCAATTAATCCATGTTTCTCTCTCACATTGGTGTTTCTTTCCCTCCCATCCTCTCTCTCTAAAACCAATATTTTTAAAAATCTTTGAATGAAGATTAAAAATAATAATAAAAGAGAAGTCTGATATTTTCTTGATTTTTTTTGAAAGCTTCAATTGACCCCTACTGACTATTATTTGAGTTTTTTCACAATAAGTCTTTAACTTTAATTTCTCATCATTTTCCACACCCTCTGAAACTATGTTCTTTCTTTATTTTTTAATATATTTTTATTGATTTCAGAGAGGAAAGAAGAGGGAGAGAGAGATAGAAACATCCATGATGAGAGAGTATCATGGATTGGCTACCTCCTGCAAGTCCCCCATTGGGGATCAAGCCCACAACCCGGGCATGTGCCCTTAACCGAAATCGAACCTGGGACCTTTCAGTTCCCAGGCCGACGCTCTAAGCCAAACCAGCTAGGGCTGAAACACTAAGCCAAACCAGCTAGGGCTTAAACTATGTTTTTAGCCACACAAACCTACACATGGCTCCCCAAACACATGGCACTCTTCTGTACTTTGATGTGTTGCTTCTGTTGGTCTTCCACCTGAAATTCCCTATACTTCCCCACCTCATCGGATATCTACTTTTCCTTCAAGACCTGGATCAAGTCACATTTCTGTGAAGACTTTCTATTAAAACTTTTCTTTTTCTCCCTCAAATATCACATATCATGCATTGCCCTGTTAGAGAATAATCAGTTTGTCTGTATTTCCTGACCATAAAATCCCTGAGGGTTTGTATGTCAAAAGGAAACATCTTTGTTATCTTTGTATCTCCCATGCCTGGAATGTAAAAAAATATTCAAAATGCTTATTCACTGAATGGACAAAAGAAAGGAACTAAACAGGAAGTTCATATTGGACAAAACACCTTGAATAAAACTTTGGGCTGACATTTGCAGCTAAGGCCTATGGATAGTGCTCCTCACAACTTTGAGAAACATCAGATATTACTAAGAGATTATTTTTGAAATATACAGGATTTTTTTTTTAGTTGTCAAGATGGGGTCCTTCAGTGCAGAAGTACTGAGATGTCAGGTTATTTGGAGAATCGTTGGTAGCACCAGGTCACTTGATTTCTAGGCCAGGTGGAATTCTACTTTCCTGATTCTCTGGAGACAGGGATGATGTACAAACTGTGTGTACTTGGCACACATCACCAATTCCAGTCTCATTTACACTTTTATGCTGAGATCAGCATTCAAGGGTGTAATGAGGGGAGAAGAAGCATTCCTTGCATGATTCTACCTCTGACTCGAGCACCGCAGTTTGTTTAAAAACACTTGATATATATACCAGTAAGTAGACACAGATGATGTTTTGTAGAGGTGATCATTGCTATACCATCTGCCAGGGTCTGCAGTTTAAAAAAAGAAAAAGAAATTAGTTTGGCAGGATTTGCTCTTCACAAAATCATGTTGATTTTTGCCAATTCCATGTAATTTGATATGCCCCTGCAAAATGAGTAAGAGAAAAGTGCTTTCACAATGAGCTACAGGAAAAACATGACCATTGTTCTTATGACCCTCATTCAAAAAAATTAAAGTATTAGTTAGATAAGGCCATAATAAATAAAAGAAAATAAGACAAAGTCAGCCAAATCCGGTTTGGCTCAGTGCATAGAGCATCAGCCTGCAAACTGAAGGATCCCAGGTTTGATTTCAGTCATGGGCATGTACCTTGGTTGCGAGCACATCCCCAGTAGGAGATGTGCAGGAGGAAGCTGATCGATGTTTCTTTTTCATCAATGTTTCTGGCTCTCTATCTTTCTCCCTTTCTCTCTGTAAAAAATCAATAAAATATATATATATTTTTAAAACAGACAAAGACAGCTGGGTTACTAATTCAAAATTACTAAAACTTGAAAATTGTACCTGGGATATAATTGACGTCCAATTGCCATGTCTTAAACCAAAAATAAGGGGATGAAATCTAAAGCCTTTTCAGATTAAAAAAAAAAAGCCCAATCTAGGACTTGAAAACCTGTCTTTTTAGACTTATGCTAGTAAATTTCACAGAGGTTGTATATGAGTTTGTGAAAGTTTACATCTACCCATTAAGTTTTTCTTCCTGATTCAGAGTCAGAGTCTTCACATGATCAATATGTTGTAAAATATAGGCGATCTAGTTGGTATTACCTACTAATAGTATTTCAATCAGTACCCTGGCTATCTATTATGATGATTTCACAGTGATTTTGGGAAGAGGCTATTAGAACTTTCTCAAATATAAGTAAAGGGCATGACTCCAATTTGTTATCAATTTTGCTTTTATTAAACAAAACTAGAGGCTCATTGCATGATATTTGTGCAAGAATAGGCCTTCCTTTCTCTGGCTTTGCTCCCGGCTGGAGCACCGCTTCTGTAGCTCCCTCCGCCCCTTAGAGCAGGCCTCCCACCTGCCAGTAGCTCCTCACCTGTATTTGCAAATTAATCTATCTTTGTTGGGTTAATTTGCATACTCACTCTTGATTGACTGTGGGTGTAGCGGAGGTACAATTTACATGTTTGTCTATGATTAGGTAAGATGATGACTGACTTCAATGGGGAGATATTCTAAATAAGTGTTGAATGAATGAGTGTTAATGAAAGTTGGCTTCTGTGTACAGCTTCCAGGTTTTGCTGTGCATGAGGGATACAGCTAAGAGAATCACAAGTGACCCATAGTCATGTTAACCCAATTTTGTTTTTTTTCAAAAATAATACCTTTATTAAATTATATCTCCTACTACTTAAAAATCGTTCTTTAGCCAAGACCTGTTTGGCTCAGTGGATAGAGCGTCGGCCTGCGGACTGAAAGGTCCCAGGTTCAATTCCAGTCGGGGGCATGTACCTTGCTTGCGGGCACAACTCCAGTAGGGGGCATTCAGGAGGCATCAATGTCTCTCTCTCATCGATGTTTCTGACTTTCTATCCCTCTCCCTTTCTTTCTGTAAAAAAATCAATAAAATATATTTAAAATGAAAATTAGTAAATAAAACTTTTACATTTACATTTATTAATGTTTCATGGAAATTTTAACTTTGAACAGCAGAACATCAAGCACATACTCTCATATAGTATATGCATTTAAAATATACCTTCCTACCACTGTTCAACAGAAGGAAATAAAATGTCTTCATATTTCCACATTTGTAATGCTTATTATCATTTGTAATTGATTTTTTATATGGAAGCAGATCTACATTTTTGCTTTGATTAGAAATATTTCCTTGATTTAGTCCATGTTTATTTTCAGTAGCCTAAAAGCACAAATAGGGCTTTATGTGAAAAACTACTTGCTGATTTACCTTAAATGAAAAGCAGTGTGGTAATTCAAAGATATCCTAACTATGTTATCATTATATCAAAAATAGCCAGTTTGCGTTTCTTTTATTAGAAGGTTTTAAACTTGTGTATCGTCATATATAACTTATCAATTATATCTCTGTGGTCTTCACTGTGAGGATAGTGCCTGCCACATGAAATTTTTGTCCATTTTATTAACGATCCATCATTTGTTCTGACATAGGTAAAATTCTCTTTTAGCTAGGTATTGCTAATGTCTGTCTGCAGGATGAAAATGGGTAGATAGTAGAGGCTTGGAATAGGCTTATCATCAAAATAAGAGAGTAATTTTTTTCCATCATTTAAAATTCCAATTCATAATATTTGTCCTTTTCTATACATGTTTTTATTTTCTCCTCTAGCTATCAGATTTCCATTTATTTAGTATCTTCCCATCAGCAGCATTGTAAATAGGAATGAATGAGTCACCATCTATTGCATAGATTTGAGTTAAAGGAGGAACTGATCACAGGATAGGACACTCATATTCTGGAAATACCTGGTAAAAAACCATTAATTTATAAGAGTATTTCGCGTCATACCACAGCAAACTAGTTAAAGAAATAGGATAGCACCACCTTACCTAAGACCAAGCAACTACAGCAAAAACATTACACCAAAATCATTACACCAAAAGACACTTTTAGGCCTATTGCCAATTCATGGACTTTGCTCACAGAAGAACCATCAGGTCCTCACTCAAAAATTATTAAGCCCTTCAGACTGCTTTAACAATCTGTGAATTCCCTTCATTCAGTAAATTAGGAGCAGCAAGTTAGAATGGGGACTATTGATATAAATATTGTCTGCAGCAAAAACCAACAACCAAGAGAGAAAATAGAAAAACTACTCGAGTAAAATGAAAATCCAAAACAGTTGTCTGGGACCTGTGAGTGGAGGTCAAATATCCTTGCACTTTTTAAGAGCTTCTGAATATTTCATTATATTAAAAGTGCAAAACAATAACTTGAGTCAATTGTGATGACATATTTCTATACTAAAAGGTCAAGTTCTGTTCAGAATATGCTGTGCAATAAAGCCTTGATAATTATAACACCTTTCTAAAATATTTCTTTCAAAATAATACAAAATGTAAAATATAAACAAATTGGGTGTTGAAAAGAATAAATATCATTATATACTGTCTGAGAAATAAAAGGTTATGTGATGTTTATGTATTCCTCCACACTTTTCTCTCAGAGAAAAGATTATATAGAGTCAGGAAAAATTCATCTAGAAAGCCATTTATTTTATGGTCTCAGTGTCTTTTTAGTTTTTCCAATTCGCTGGCAATCAGTAATTGCTCCTTACTGCCCCTTCTAGGTCATTAGTTAACTAGAATAATTCTTCTTGAAAGTTTCTTTATTGTGAGCTCTTGCCAATTGTTGGGAATTTAAACTAGTTGAATGAAAACATTGAGTTGCTATCTTAAATGTCAGGTATACAAGCATGAATGAAGCAAGTCACTCTCCAGGAGTTCCCCCATCTACTCAGAAAAAGAACATGTGAGCAAATACATGCCATTCAGAGAAAGTTACAAAAATAAAAGAAAGTCTGACCTGCGTGGCTCAAGTGGTTGAGCATCAACCTATGAAGCAGGAGGTTACGGTTTGATTCCCAGTCAGGGCACAATGCTTGGGTTTCAGGCTCAATCCCCACTGGGGGACTTGCAGGAGGCAGCTGATCAATGATTCTCTCTCATCATTGATGTTTCTATCTCTCTCTTCCTCTCCCTTCCTTTCTGAAATAATTTAAAAACATATATAAATATATAGAGAGGAACCAAGATGTCGGCATAGGTGAGCACAACAATTTCAAAACTATAACTAAAAGACAGAACAGACATCATCCAGAACCACAGGAAAGCTGGCTGAGTGGAAATTCTACAACTAGAAGGAAAGAGAGAGGCTCACAGAGACTCAGAGGAGCTGCAAAAAGCTGAGGTACAGAGACACGCATGTGGAGAGGACAGACAGCTGAGTGCCTAACTGGCTTCCTCTTACAGGAGGGAGATGGAAACTCCCGAAGGCACTGACCCCAGTTCCGACGGCACTGAACTCCAGTTCTGGGCAAGACTCATATGGGGGGAGTCTGGACTGTCAGGAAAAGGGAAGAGTGCATGGAAACTCAGGGGAGCTGCAAAAGGCAGAGGTCTGGAGGCACGTGCACAAGTGTGCACAAAGAGGACTGCTGCTGAGTATGCCACTGGCTTTCTCTAGTGGGAGGAAGACAGAACCTCCTGACTGCACTGAAATCCAGTTCTGACTACATGAACCCTTTTCAGGTGAGACCCTGAGGATCCAGATTCATATAGGTATCCAGAGTGTACAGAAACTTAGGTAAGCTGCAAAATGCCTAGGGATGGAGGGACGTGTGCGAGTGTGCACAGAGAGTACTGTAGTGATTACCAAGGGACACTGAGACCCAGGGGCCTCATAGGGCAGGGCTGATGGGAAGCCAAGGCTGTCTGCTCAGCCCTGAGACTCTGTCCCATCCAAACCAGCATAGAGACATTTGCAATTTTGCAAGTCTTTTCTCATAAGGCTGTTTCCAGCACAGAAATTCTCCTGGCATAGACACAGCTGATCCTCACCACTTGGAGGTCAATTCCCTCTAGTGATACCAATAATAATCAAGACTTAACTAACAACAAGATTATATACACAGATTATATACACAGTCCACAAAGGGGTGCACCAAGAGTGTCTACCTCAGGTAACTGGAGAGGCAGGGCTATAGGACTATATAGTACACCTAGTGCACAAAGTTACTCTACAAAATCAGGGAAGTAGGAAAAATGCAGAGACAAAGAAACAGAACACAAACAAAAGCAATGGAGGAAAACAAATGACTGGATATAGAGTTCAAAACCACAATTATAAGGTTTTCAAGAATTTTCTAGAAAATATGGATAAATTTAGCGAGAGCCAAGAGGAAATGAAAAAGAACCACTAGAAATTAAACATACATTGACTGAAATAAAATATATTATACAGAGATCTAACAGCAGACTAGAGGAACACAAGAATCAAGTCAAAGATATAAAATACAAAGAAGCAGGTAACACTCAACTGGAAAAGAAAGAAGAATCCCAAAATTGGAAGATAGTGTAAAGAGCCTCTGGGACAACTTCAAGCGTACCAGCATCAGAATTATGGGGGTGCCAGAAGAAGAGAGAGAGCAAGATACTGAAAACCTATTTAAAGAAATAATGACAGAAAATTTCCCTCACCTGGAGAAAGAAATAGACTTACAAGTCCAGGAAGTGTAGAGAACCCCAAACAAAAGGAATCCAAAGAGGACCACATCAAGACACATCATAACCAAAATGCCAAGAGCAAAAGACAAAGAGAGAATATTAAAAGCAGCAGGAAAAAAAAAAAAAGCTAATTACCTACAAGGGAGCACTCATACGATTGTCAGCTGATTTCTCAACAGAAACTATGCAGGCCAGATGGGAGTGGCAAGAAATATTCAAAGTGATGAATAGCAAGAAACTACAACCAAGATTACTCTACCCAGCAAAGCTATCATTCAGAATTGAAGGTCAGATAAAGAGCTTCGCAGATAAGAAAAATCTAAAGTTCATCAACACCAAACCAATGTTATATGAAATGCTGAAAGGTATTCTTTAAGAAGAGGAAGAAGAAGAAAAAGGTAAAGATAAAAATTATAAACAACAAATACATATCTATCAACAAATGAATCTAAAAATCAAGTGAATTAAAAATCTGATGAACAGAATAAACTGTTGAATATAACAGAATTAGGGGCATAGAAAGTTAGTGGACTGACAATTCTCAGGGGGAAGGAGGTAAGGAGGGTGTGGGAAGAGCTTGGACAAAAATAGTACACCTATGAATGAGGACAATGGAGGGGAGGTAAGGGCAGAGGGTGGGGTGAGAACCGGGTGGAGGGGAGCAATGTGGGGGAGGGGGAGAGGAACAATTGTAATAATCTGAACAATAAATACTTATTAAATTTAAATATATATGTGAAATAAAGGGAGATTAGATACTATGCAGGCACAAAAGAGAGAGTGGTCAACTCAACCCAGGAAGAAGAAAGTGACACTTGAATCCTGAAAGAGAAGTGGGAGTTGACCAGGATAGGGAGCAGGGTATTTCAGATGGGGATGGTAGCATGGAATATAATGATGAATTTGTGATGGAACACAGCATGAAAGTATTTGAGCAAAATAAGTGAAGATTGGACTGAAAAAAGGATCCTTTTTCTCTGCCCTGTCATCTCTGTTTAACTTTCTTTTCCCCTGCCTAGTTGAGACATAGGACGGAGCAACAAGTCCACTGACTAAGAAAATGTCTAGTAGGGAATGAAATTAGCATGCTCATTTTACAGCCAAGGCTCAAAGAAGTTAAGCACTGTACATTTTTCTCTGTCTCATGTATGATATTTCCTATTAAAACTATATTGGATAGTTAAAACATATGCGTTCTATGTTTTAGGTAAGTTAAAAACCTTATTCATTAGCAAGAGGACTTGGGAGACTCCTTTGAAAAGTCTATGAGAGCCCGGCTCAGTGGTTGAATGTCTACCCATGAACCAGAAGGTCACGGTTCAATTCCTGGTCAGGGCACATGTCCTATATTGCAGGCATGCAGGAGGCACCTGATCAATAATTCTCTCTCATTATTGATGTTTCTATATCTCTCGCCTTCTTTCTCCTTTTCTCTCTCTGAAATAAATAAAAAACATATGACAATAATAATAAAAGAAAAGTCTATGAGAGATTGGACTTTTAAAAATTAATGAGAGGGAGAAAGAGAAAAAGAAAGACTTATCCCACTTATGTATGCATTTATCGGTTGATTCTTGTATGTGCCCTCATCAGGCATCATACCCACAATCTTGGTGTATTGGGATGATGCTCAGCTGAGCTACCCAGTCAGGGCCTGAGAATGGATCTTTTGATTGCTTTTTAAAAATAATATTTGTGAGACAATGATGCCAATTTTTAAAACCAGTTTTTGAGAAATAATTGACAAATTAGCCATTTAAAGTGTCCAACTCAATGATTTTTTAGTATGTTCACAGAATTATGCATTTATTACCACAGTCAATTTTAGTTATTTGCATTTTCTCAAAAAGAAATCCCTTACTCTAAGCTGTGAACTCCCCATATTCTCCCAACCTTCCTAGGCCTAGACACCCACTAATCCACTTTCTGTCTTTATAGATTTGTCTCTTCTAGACATTTCATATAAATGGAATCATACAAAGATGGTCCTTTGTGACTGGCTTCTTAACTTTGCATAATGTTTTCAAGGTTCATCCACGGTGTAGCATATATTGATACTTTATTCTTTTTTTTTGCCAAAAATATTCCATTGTATGACTTCACTACATTTTATTTATTAATTTATTAGTCAACGGGCATTTGGGTTATTTCAATTTTGGTGTTATTAAAAAACTAGTGTCCTGGTGTGTGGATTTGTGCACATTGAAGGAAATCAATTAGAAGAAATATTTTAATATTGCTATTCATGTCTTGCTAATGAAAAGAAAATAGTATGCTACTGAGTCTCCTATCTACCCACTCCAGGACTTCTGTGAGGATCAAATGAGAGAGACATGAGAAGATGATTCATCAACATTTGGTTAAAGTATAAAATGTTTGCACCTGGCTATAAAGCAAGTCAGGTTCCTGGGCTGAAGAAACTCCAAGAAGGCTAGATGCTAGGGAGAGGAAGCCTGGCATTGCTACGTGACATCATTACCCAGTGTCCACAGAAACTGTTTCTGGGCTGGGCTGGGCTATGGGCTGCATTTTGCACTATGGGGTATTGGCAGCATTGGCTCCAATTTGGTGGCATAGCACTCTGGGGTGTTGGTGTGTCCCACTTGGGGGAAGCTGAGTGCTGGTTTGTTCACCTCAGGTCCATGGTAATAATGCGTGTTTATTTTTAAATGGCCAAGTTTAAATGGAACGTCATAGCAACTTCTGCATTGAGTGGCTGCCCCCTGGTAGTCAGTGTACATCATAGCTACCAGTTGGATGGACAGACACAGCCTTTTATATATATAGACTAGAGGACTGGTGCATGAATATTCATGCACTGGAGGATGGGTCCCTCAGCCTGGCCTGATCCCTCTCACAGTCTGGGAGCCCTAAGGGATGGGAGGCGATCTGGAAATCAGGGGAAGGTGATGCCCTATCACACTTCTGCCCTGGGTAGCTGGATGCCTTGGCAGCCACTATACAAGGCTTGCCTGTGCCTTGAGTTGGCCCTGGGCACCTGGGGGGCTGAGAGGCCTTGGTGCCACTATTTGTTGCTGTGGGCACTTCCATCTTTGAGGTTATGGCAGTCAATTAGCATATTCCCTCCTTATTGGCTGTGGGGGTGCCACCATATTTGTGACGGCATGAGGGTCAATTAGCATATTCCCTCTTTATTAGATAAGATGATACCATTCTGCAGATGTATTTGTTGTTTATGTACTAGCATATAGATGTGATTAGTTTTGCAAATATTTATCATTGAGGAACTTGGTTCGGTCCATAGTGTAGATCAAGATGAAGGTACACATATATGCTTTTGTACATGGGTAATGTTTTGTATGTGTAACCTGCAGTGGGAACTACACTAGAGGCCTGGTGCACAAAATTCTTGTACAGGGGTGTGTGTCCCTCATCCCAGCCTGCACCCTCTCCAACCTGGGACCCCTACTAGGATCGGGGTTAAACGGGCAGTTGGACATCCCTCTCACCATCCAGGACTGCTGGCTCCCAACTGCTTTGCCTGCCTGCATTTCTGATTGCCCATAACTGCTTCTGCCTGCCAACCTGATCACCCCCAAACCACTTCCCTGCCAGCCTGATTGATGCCTAACTGCTCTCCCCTGCAGGCCTGGTCACCCCTAACTGCCCTCTCCTGCAGGCCTGGTCACCCCTAACTGCCCTCTCCTGCAGGCCTGGTCCCCCCCAACTGCCCTCCCCTGCTAGCCTGATCACCCACAACTGTCCTCCCTTGTAGGCCTGGTCCCTCCCAACTTCCCTTCTCTGCTGGCCATCTTGTGTCCACATGGGGCAGCCATCTTGTGTGTTGTAGTGATGGTCAATTTGCATATTACTCTTTTATTAGATAGGATAGAGGCCTAGTACATAGGTGGGGGCCAGCTGGTTTGCCCTGCAAGGTGTCTTGGATCAGGGTGGGGGTTCCCTGGAGTGTGGGGCAGCCTGGGTGAGGGGGCCTGTGGTGGTTTGCAGGCTGGCCATGCCCCTTAGAAACCCAAGCAGAGGCCCTGGTATCTGGGATTTATTTATCTTCTATAATTGAAACTTTGTAGCCTTGAGTGGAGGCCAGGGAGGCCAGAGTAGGTGGGAAGCTTGGCTTCCTCCATCACCAGGGGCAATCCAAGCCTCCTGCTCTCTCCAGCTCCATGGGCACCACCATTTTTGTTGGGATGTATTTATCTTCTGTAATTTAAACTTTATAGTCTTGAGTGAAGGAAGGGCCATCCAGGTGAGTGGGAAGCTTGGCTTCCTCTATCGTGGGGGAGGAGGGAGCAATGCAAGCCTCAAGCTGCCTCCAGCTCCATGGCTGGCCACCATCTTGGTTGGGTTAATTTGAATACTCATTCCTAATTAGATAGTGGGTGTGGCTTGGTATAGCAGGGTGATCGTTAATTTGCATATTTATTTTTTATTATTGTAGATGGAGAGGGATAATCTTTTTTTTGTGACTCCTAAATGGGATCATGGTCCATTCTAACAATTTAAGTTCTCATTAGAATAGACAGAGCAAATACTGTAGACTCTAACCAGATGGATATGATTTTTACAAAGTCCTTTCCTGCCGGACTTAACATTCTAAGAAAAGATGAAATCAGGACAAATAAATGACTACTAAGTACAAAACAAAACTACCTTGGAGAAATATCTTCCTACGTGAAAGGAGGATTGGAACAAACTTTTGAATTTAATCTTACAGGACGTTGCAATTCAAAAACCATTAAATTGTGTAAATGTACAATCCCTCCTTTGCCAGACGGAGAAGTTTCCTGATTGTACTCTTGAGGTATTATAAAGTATTTCTAAGGCTGCTGTTAAACTAGAGAATTGTGAATTGGTAGGTTTTCAAATAAATTACTCCAGACCTCAGTCTGGTCTAAAGCTTCCTGTTTTTACAATTAACTCCTCATGTTTCTTTGTTGAGTGTGTGTGTGTGTGTGTGTGTGTGTGTGTGTAAAACCTAAAGATAGACCAGGAAGCATGTGGGGCCATCTGGCTTTAGAAGGGAATCCAGATTTCTGTGCGGGATAGCTTCTAAATGTAAACTGGATAAACAATGCCATTGTAATGTACAACTCCTGCGTTAAACTTTCAGTCATCACTGTCCAAAGTGCCCTTACCTTCTGGTACTTTGGTATCAGTATTTTATGGGTCTTTCATGTATGAATGAAGCAGGTTGTTCTGTCTTAAGATAAACCCGATTATAAGCAGGAACACTTGCGTGTTGTTTAGTCAAGCTTCTGAAGGATTACGAAGAAAAATGAACCTCTCAGGCATTAGGCTGTTCCTGAAAGCCATGCTTCCTTTTTGGTGCCTGCTCTCTCTTGGTCTGCATTTCCAAGTAAAGGGTTATGATTAAGAAAGAGTCATCCAGAGGAGAAGGAAATGATTGCTAGCAACCAGAACGATCCAAAGCTTGTTTATCGGCCAGGGCAATATGAGTTTTTACTCTGTTTACCAGTTAGCAAAGTGTGCTATGAATGCATCCTGGTATTAATTGAGGTGCATTTCGGAAGGGCATTTCTCTTCTCGTCCGTGCAAGAGCCATTCTCCCATAACTGAAGTAAAGTAGTAGAGGTTACATTTCAAGTTTTTTTTTTTTTCTAAAGATTCTTCATTTGGCTGGGGGAGGAGGGGGTAAGGGGAGTAATGATGAAAACAACTTCAACAACATTTATGGAGCACTTACTATACATTCCCATTCCTTTAAACCCAATTATTATTCCTGCTGTACACGTGAAGAAAGCCAACCACAGGCAGGTTCAGCAAGTTGCCTCCGCACACACAGCTGGTGAGTGTGAGAGCCTCGATTTGAATTAGGTAGGAAGATGGGCTCGGGCTCTCAACGACCTAATTAAGAAATGGTGCTGCTTCTTAATTAGTGTTATGACAAAACCATTTTTGCTACGAATTTAAAATTCCATATAAGTAATCAAAAGTGGATGTTTGTGTAAATGTTAAGAATATATTTGCAAAACTATATTTATACTCTTTCTCTGTCAAAAAAAATTTTTTTCTTTATATGCCCATTATCTCTCCGGGAAAATGTCTTTTTGATTTTCCTTTGAAGAGTAACATTTGATTTTGTTGGCGAGCTGCTGAAATTACTCTGATGGTTCCAGTCGTGCGTAGCATAGAGATTTATGACAAATATGTAATCCATTTATTTGTCACCCAACTTGGATGACTTCCAAAATGATTCTTCTTAGTAGCTCTTAATTTTGTTTGGATATATATATATATATATATATATATATATATATATATTTTTTTTTAAACGGCCAAATAGTCAAACAACCTCTGAAATCACGTTTGCTCCAGTCAGGGAATGCCAACGTGTTGAAAGACAGCTTTGGCTATTTAAAATCCTGCTCCATTCACTTGCAACTTTGAAGAGACCTCAGGCTTCCGTGGACTGGATTTTTGCAAGGAGAAGAAAAGATAAGGAATAAAAAAAATAAATAAATAAAACCCCCAAGTTTGCGGCTCAAGTCCCCCCTTTGCTCTTTGCTGCAGTGAGTTTCCCCGTTCCATTTTGCAGGCAAAAAAAAAAAAAAAAAAGCACGCTCCGCAGATCAAACCAAACTGTCCGAAAACGCTGCCTGCATCCCTCATGGCTACAAGCGAAGACTTTGGTTCCCGTTCCCTTCACACATCAAAGAAGGAGCTCGGGGGAGGAGGAAATAAACCATAATTAGGCACGAGCGAGCAGACAGACCCCCTTCCTCCTCCGCCTCCCCCATCCCCGCCCCCCCGACCCTGGCAAGCGTCCTGGGCGCGAGCGAGCGAGCGAGCGAGGCGCCGGCCGCCGCCGAAGCTGCTGCTGCAGCCACAGCGGGTCCGCGCTCGTGCCCGCGCCCGCGCCCGCGCCCGCGCCCTCCGCCAGGGCTGGGCGGCGGCGGGCCGGCCGGGGGCGCGCGCTCGGGGGCGCGCTCATGCAGCGGTTTTCTTCTCCCACAATCCAGAGGCGGCGGCGCGGGCGGGGCGGGGCGGGGAGGCGGCGGAAGGATCCGGGCGCGGAGGGAGCCGCGCGCGGCTTTGGGCGGCGGGGCTGGCGGCCGGGGCCGGGCGGCGCGGGCCGGCCGGGGTGTGATGCGGCACTGCGGTCCTCAGGCCGCGGCTCCCGCTCCGCCAGAGAGGGCGGGCGACTAGGCGGGAGCGCGGCGGCGGCGGCGGCGGCGGCGGTTTTGTGCCAAGGGCTGCCCAGAGGCGCCCTGAAAAAGGCTGGCGGGGCTCGGAACCCTGGGGGGTTAGAGACACCCATTCCAACCCCCCCACCGCCTTGGGGAGGGGAAAGGGGGCAGGAGGCGAGGCGCGAGGGCGGCCGAGGGATGGTGTCTGCTCGGGAGGAAGGGGCGAGCCCTGCCCGTCGCCGGTGAGGGGCTGCGGCAGAGGCGGCTCCGTGCCCGCTGGCGGGTGGGAGGTGCGGAGCGGCACCCGGGGGGTCGGTGGAGCCCGGCGGCCGCCCGCGCGGCGCCCTCGGCGGCGGGTTGACATCCAGCGTGGTGTCCCCTTCAGCCCGCGCGCGGTGCGGTCCGTTCATTGGAGGCGGCAGCTCGGCGGGTCGGGCTCCTGCGGGAGCTGGGCCACCTGGACGGGCTTTTTGTCTGGCTGCTCCGGCCCCCTCTCTCCCTTCCTCCTCCTCCTCCTCCTCCTCCTCCTCCTCCTCCTCCTCCTCCGATTCCTCCTCCTCCCGATGCCCGGTCCCTGCCCCGCCTCGCCCGGGACAGACCTTCCCAGCGCCGGGCTGCGGCGCGGGGCTGCAGGCGGAGCCGCTTCTCGGGGTCTGGGCCGGTCCCCCTCGCGGGTGCCTTTTGAGGTGGGAGGAGAGTGTTTTCCCTCCGCGATGGGGCTTTCTTCCCCGGCCGGCATAGACTCTCATTGATTGCTACTCGCAACGTTTCGTGACCGATTCCCTCCACCCCCCGCCCCAACCCCGGCGTGTATTTTTGTGGCGGTTCCCTTTTTTTTTTTTTTTTTTTCTCCTTCTCCTTCTTCTTCTTCGAATATACATTAGCCGTGAAAATGGAGAACGAAATTTTCACTCCGCTGCTGGAGCAGTTCATGACCAGCCCCTTGGTCACTTGGGTAAGTGGGCGCTGCTCCGCATTGTATGTGCGGCCGGCTGGCTGGCTGCGGTGTCTGTGGCCGCGGCAGGCGTTCGCGTGGTGGTGGCTGATGACGGCTCTGTTGTAGGTGAAGACGTTCGGGCCGCTGGCGGCAGGGAGCGGGACCCACCTGGACGAGTATGTGGCTTTGGTCGATGGGGTGTTCTTGAACCAGGTCATGCTCCACATGTAAGTGTCCTTCTTCTTCTTTTTTTTTTTTTTTTTTTTTTTTTACTACCCCCTTTTCTTTTCTAGGCAACTTGTTTTCTTGCAAAAAAAATTACACGCTGTGAGCTTTAGAGGTTTTTTTTTTTATGTTTTTAAGCTCCTGATTTTTTGATTCTTTGGCCAGGTGTAAAAAATAAATAAATAAATAAATAAATAAATAAATAAATAAATAAAAGGTCAGGCATCTTAATAATTGGACCTTGAAAGGAGTTGATGCTCTTAACATGCCCAGCCTCTTTTTTATCCCAACCCCAGAGATGAAAACGATGAAACTTCAGTGTTTTTTTGTTTTTTTTTTTCATGCCGTCAACCGTGTATTGGCACTTGATTGTCTTCGGTGCTGAAGTTCAAATCACGTTGTGCCCCTCTGATCATTTGGTGTAAAATGAGAGAAAAAAGAATAAGAATAGTTTCTTATGGGGAGGGCGGGGGAATGTGGGGGGAGGAAGGCTTTACTGTGAAGTTATGTGCAATCGATGCAGAAATGTTTATGAACCTTTAAACATGAATGTCTCAGAATTTGAAACTCGTGGAGTAATAACAGATTGCAGAAGAGAGCATTTCAAACAATAGTTCTGATTGGTGAGGAACTGTTGCTGTAGCAAATAATTTCTACTGAATCGGAGTAGACGATTTATTGTGTGAATTATTCGATTAATATTTGGGGGATCACTTTACGCTAATAGAGCTAGTTTTGAAATTCAGGTAACTGAAGTCTTGATGACAACTAGGTAATGATGTGGGCATATCTTTCTTTGTCTTTCATGTTTATGATACTGGGTTTGTATTGAGTAGGAAAATTTTTGAGGTGGGACTTGAATATTGAAATCATATTGGTAGCTGAATCTGTGACATAAAAACTTCAGTTTTATCATTGTGGCATACATCTATTGTGTATACATCAGTGGAGGTTATGAAACTGAATTTTACAGTTGTGCTCAAAATAATGTATATTTGCCTTATTTCTCTCAAATAGAATCTGATTACAGGAGTAGTTTGGAGCTTATAATTTAAAAATATTCTAATCTCTTATTATGTGAGAATCATATGCATTATTAATAAATGTTACTAGAGAATAAGTCTATGATTGATGTCCTAATAACCTAACAGAAGGTATCAATTCTGTATTTCATTGGAAATTATTTTTTTTATATTTTTCTATTTAAAAGAGGGTAAAAAAAATCACATCCATAAATAGTTGTTCCAGTGGTAACTTCTCAGTCTGTGTGTTCAAAGAGTTTGTGTGCTGTTTTTAATGTATGTGTTGATCCTACAGGAAGTATCATAGTAGTATGTGCTTTCCAAAAGTGTTTTATTGGTATAGTCACCCAAAGAAGTATGCATATTATCTGAATGTGTGTGTGTATATGTATTTTTTTTCTTAAGAAAGGTAAAAAGCATGTGGACATTACTTATTTCAAGGTTTAGTAAATATACTTTTGGTGGCTCTCGTAAGGAACTATTTTTTGTCTTTGAAATATCCCATTATTTCCTAAGCAAAATGGTAGACTAATTAAATTGACTTCTATTTTAAGGAACACACATGACAGGAAGGGTAGCCATTACAGTAGATACTTAGAACTTGTTCTCCTATTTCTTTTTGGTTTTTTTTTTAGACAGAAACATTTGAATTTGTATGCTGACCTCTTAAAAAAATAGGTGTGTTTACAAAAATAGGAAAATACATTACTTAAGTTTTCCACTTTAATAGTTTTTATTGAAATGATTCTTTTTCCAAAAAAATATTTAGTTTATTTTGGAGTTAGGAGAGATGCTAAAAACACGTTAGCTTGTTTCCACTTTGAGTACAGTTAAAAATATATATGTATATTTTGAAAGTAATGGTGTTCCAAAATAGTGGTTGCCAAGTTGTTTTTGAGGGAGAACCTCAAATCTGCTTCTGTTTTCAGTTCCACCTCTCAGTTTCTTTAAAAGTTTTTACAGTGTCCTAATTCTGTTCTGAATGACCTATATTAATTAAAGGAAAAGAAGATTAAGAAAAAGAAGTATGCTTTAGCTTTTTAAAAAATAATTTGCTAAAAGCAGATCAACACAAATTCATTACCCAATAGGGTAGTAAAATATATATTGTTTTAAAAGCTATATTTTGGTAATTTTGAAATCATTAAGATTTCTGTTAAGCACTTAAATTATTGTTTAGCTTAATGTACTGTATTAAATTGTCAGTTGAAATTGTACTCAGTTAAACTAAAAGTTAGTCTTTGTCTAAGTAATTTCTACATAACATTTGGTTAATAGAATTTTCGAAGAATCCTTTGTAAATGGATCTTTATTCTTCTTTGTTTCTTGTGCTTAGAGTTCATTGAGCTTCTTGGATGTGTTTGGTTTTGTAGTTTTAATCAAATTTGAAAAAGTTTTGGCCATTATTTAAAACACACACACACACACACACTATTTTTTGTCCCCTTTTTCTTTGGGAAATCCAGTTACATCTATATCAGGCTGCTTGATGCTCACCAATGTTCTGTTCACATTTTTCCCAGTCTTCTCTGTTTTAGTTGGATAATATTGTTATGTCTCCAAGTTCATTAATCTTTTCTCTGTAATGTGTAATGTGCTGTTATTCCCATCCAGCATATTTTTTATTTCAGACATGGTTTTATCTCTAGAAATGCAGTCTTTTTAAAAATATATTTCACATCTATAGTTTTTATATCCTGTCTTTTTCCAGCTTCTTGAACATATTCTAGTAGAATTCACATTTAACTGGCTGAATGTGCAGGTCCACAATTCAATCTTATTTTGGATTGTGTCATTTCTGGGTTGGTTTTGATAGATTTTTCTTACTTTAGGATGTGTTTTCTTGCTCTTGCATGCCTGGTAATTTTTGATTGGATGCCAGGCATTTGGAATTTTACCTTATTAGATGCTGGATATTTTAGTGTTCCTTTAAACATTCCTGAGCTTTGTTCTGGGATACAGTTAATTTGGGAACAGCTTGATTTTTTTCAGATCTTGCTTTTAAGTTGTGTTAGGCAGTTACCACAGTTGCACATTGAGGCAAAACCCTGCATAGTACTCTGTCTTGTGGGAACAAGAATATTCCTGGACTTGTGTGAGCTCTAGGTGGTGTTCCTTCTAATCCTTGTTGTTGGTTCTTTCACTGACCTTGGGTAATTTACTCAAATATGTACTGATAAGTACTCAGCTGAAAACTTGAGGGATCCCTCTGCAGATCTCTGGATCTGTTGTGCAGCTCTCTTAACTCCTCTGCCTTGTAGATGATCGTCACCTTGCTATCTCCAGACTAAATTATGTCTCCTCAACTCTGGAGACCACTGTGCTGTGCTTGGGTTCCCCCTCCCTGCTCTGTGGCCTAGAAGTTCTTTCAAGGCAGTAAAGTAAGCTAGGGCAATTGTTAGTCATCTTGTGCGTTTCCCTCTATCAGAAATCTGTTTTTTGTTGCCTGATGTCCATTGTCTTTAAAAAATGCTTTCTGTATTTTGTCTTTTTTTCTCCCCCTGCCCCTCCCCCCCGCAGTTGTTTTAGGCAGGAGGGTAAATTTGGTTCCAGTTATTCCATCTTGGCCAATTTACTAGAGGCCAAATGCACAAAATTCGTGCGAGGATAGGCCTTCCTTCCCCAGCTGCTGGCACTGGCTTCCCTCTGGCACCAGGGTCCTGGGACCTGGGCTTCCTTTTGTCCGCTGATTGGCACCGGGCTTCCCTCTGGCCACAGGCAGGTACCTGGGACCCAGTCGTCCTTCGCAACCCTGGTTTCATCTGGAAGGATGTCCAGTCTAATTAGCATATTATGCTTTTATTATGTGGCATAGAGTTTTGTTACAGGAGCTTTATGGTAGAATTTTATTTTCATGTAAAGTCGGTTAATTAAGAGTAAGGATATTATTTAATTTAATGACCAGATTTGCCATTTTGGACCTAGAATCTGAAAGTTAAACAGTTGATTTTTTTCATGGAGTCTTTGCACTTACTTGGGATTCAATATATTCAGAGATGAATCTGGGATTTCATTGAGTGGTTCCTTGAATCAAAGAATCTCTGTAAGAGCTTGTGACATGGTGTCAGCCCTCTTTAACTAATGGGAAGAGGAAGCTATTTAGAGATCTGGAATGATGGGCCAGCTCTTCTGCATGCTGCAGGGCATTTTCCTACTTAAACTGAATGAAAAAAACTTGTCTCAGTGCTGGTTATATACATAGGGCTTGGGACAGTGAAGTAGAAGTAATCGTTTTTCTGTTTGAGATGTCATTAAGATCTGTAATCCATTTTCAGTGTTACTTGCTATGGATTTTTAAGGAATTCGTGAAAGTATTTAATTTCATAATCTTAATGTTCACAGCGTATGCTATTTACATTACCTGAGCAGTTGGATATATGGATATGTTAGGGTTTTAAGGAAAGAGAAAATTGTTATTGGTATCAAAACAATATTTGGAATTACTCTATGATTCAATCCCATTAGTTCAGTGATTCTTAATCTTTCTAATTCCTTGACCCTTTAATACAGTTCCTCATGTTGTGGTGACCCCCAACCATGAAGTTATCTTTGTTGCTACTTCATAACTGCAATTTTGCTACTGTTAATGAATCGTAATGTAAATATCTGTGTTTTCGGATGGTCTTAGGTTCTACAGTGGCGACCCACAGGTTGAGAACCACAAGCAGGGTCATTAGATAGTTATAGAGATCTATACTTAAAATACTTAGTATTTTTTCTTTTAAATCTTGAGTTTGAAGGGACTTTAAAAGTCATCTTACTGTGAAGACACCTTTTTTTAAATTTAAGTTCTTTATTGTTTAAAGTATTACATGAGTCTTCTTTTCCCCCCATTGACCTCTCCCTGGCTACCCCGAGCCCGCAGCTTATGCCCTCACCCCTACTATCTATGACCATTGGTTATGCTCCTATGCATGCATACAAGTCTTTGGTGAGAGGGTAAGATCAACAAAAACAACTTCCATGATTTTTTTTTTTATTGATGTTAGAGAGAGAAGGGAGAGAGAGAGAGAGAGAGGTTAAAGAGAAACATCAATCCTATCTACACCCTGACTGGGGATTGAACCTGCAACCTAGGTATGTGCCCTGACTGGGGATGGAACCTGCAACTTTTTGGTGCATGGGACAACACTCCAACCAACTAAGCCATCAGCTAGGGCTGTGAAAACCATTTTTCATTAAATCCCTGACACATGGTCATCCAACTTCTGTTTTAAGTATTTCCTGAGAAGCAGTTTCATAAAACGTAGCTTCAAGTAACCATTTAGAGGAAGTTGGCTGAGAAATGTTCCTTAGGTCTATCAATGCTTATGTTTAAAAAGTAGATTTTGCCTTGGGCTGTTTGGCTTACTGCATTAGAGGATCCTGGGTTCGATACCGGCTAAGGGCACCTATTTTAGTTACTGGCTCCTTCCCAGCCAGGGCCCCGGTCAGGGTGTGTGCAGGAGGCAACCAATCAATATGTTTCTCTCACATCGATATTTCTCTCTCTTTTTCCCTCTCTCTTTCACTCTTTCTAAAAATCAATGGAAAACTATTCTCGAGTGAGGATTAAAAAAAAAGTAGATTGTCCTATCTCTATGACTATAATAACACTAAAATGACTTATAAAATATACTGTATATAAATTGTCTTACCGAGTATGGCCTAGACTCAGAATTTTGATATGGTCACTCTGAGGTTTTCTCATTGGACCTTCTGGTTTTTGTTTGTTGCTTCTTTTTTAAAAGCACGCACATGATGTAGTCAGAATTGGTATCTTATTACTAAGTTTTGTGACTTAACTCCCAAATATTTCTCAGATGTGTCCCTGACTCTTGAATTAATGCTGAAGCCTCTGACTGGTCTTCTTACCTTTGGGCTTACTCCATTCAACTTGTCTTCTCATCTGTGATCATGTGAACTTTCTAAAACACTCTTATCTTTAAGATGATTCAATAGTTTCTGCTTTGAGAATAAACATTTTATAAGCTTCCAGACTCCTCTGAGATCTGGCTGATGCCTACTTCTCTAGTTTTATCTTTGCATACCCTGTTTCCCCGAAAGTAAGACATCCCCTGAAAATAAGACCTACTTCCAGTTTTGCCTCTCGCTGTAATATAAGGCATCCCCCGAAAATAAGACCTCCCTGATAAAAAGGCCTCCCCCGACATGAGGCCTCCCTGGGATATAAGGCCCCCAAAGCTATCGTAAGGCATCTGACTCCTGATTTAAAGAGACCTCGCACTGCCTGAACAGCTCTGGCTGCGATTTGGCCAATCAGTGAGCTGGTTTGTGATGACAACTACTATCGTACCGTATACAGGTAGTAAATTTCCTTTTTTTTTCAACAATAACTGTGTACCGTATTCTTCTTCATGGAAAAATAAGACATTCCCTGAAAATAAGACCTAGCACATCTTTGGGAGCAAAAATTAATATAAGACACTGTCTTATTTTCGGGGAAACAGGGTAGTACCACTCCTCAGTGCATAGCCTGCAGTTATGCAAATTTATAGTTTCCAAAGATAAGCTGTATTCTCATAGGTATCTGTGCCTTTCTATACATTCTTCCTGTTCCCAGAACACTTTCTTACCTCCCACTGTTACTTTCCTAACTGACTGCTGCTAACTTACCCTCACTGCTTCTCTGCTGTTCCCTGGCTTGTCCTAAGCTTAGTACTTCAACTTGCGCTTCTGTCAAATCCTATATATACTTTGGTAACAATATTTATCTCATTGTATTGCAGTTCTTGGTATGTTTGACTCTTGTGAATTTCTGGAAGGTAGGGGTATATCTTTCATTTCTCTATTCCTAGCATAGTGCCTAATATACAGTAGGCTCTTGATACATTTCTGTTGTATGAATGAATAATATAAAGGGTATGTGATAAAGTGGAATGAATTTGGGCTTTGAGTCAGACAGACTTGGGTTCATTTCTCACTGCTACTTATTAGTGTGTGATCTTAAACAATTTACTTATTATCTTCAAATCTTAATTTCTACATCTTTAAGATGGAGGATAATGTTTCCTTCCTGGATTAGACATGATCTGTACTAAGGGAGGGATAGTATCTATTTTCTGTTTTGTTGACCATGGTACCCCAGGGCTGGTTACTGTCATTAGTATTATTCTGTGCTCTACCAGAACTACCTATTTATATTTCTTCAAACAAGTCATGATCATTCAGTTTAATTTTGTACGAACAAGTCATGATCATTCAGTTTAATTTTGTACGATCTCTGTTGTCATCACCTCTACATAGCTGTATGATCTTTATCAGGTTACTTAATTATTCAATTTCCTCCTTTATAAACAGGATAAAAAAGAATCGTAAAGTTATTATGAAAAACCAATAGGATAATTTGTGCGTAGTGCTTAGCATATAGCAAGTGTTCAACAAATATTAACTGTTGATAGCTTTGTTGTTTTATTTATATCATAATCATTTTTTCTAGATTGCCCTTGACCTCTCCTTTTTATTTAATGCTCACTGAAGAATATGTTTATTGATTTTAGAAAGAAAGGAAGAGGGAGGGAGAAAAGAGAGAGGGAGACTGAGAAAGAGAGAAACATGATGAGAGAAAAAAAAATCAGTTATTGCCTCCTATATGCGTCTTGACCAAGGATCGAGCCCACAACTTTCAGTGTTCTGGACAATGCTCCAACCAATTGAGACACCTGGCCAGAACCCTCCCAGTTTTTTTGCCTTGCAAATTACTGCTGCTCTTTTGCTGTTGTTAATCCTCACCTAAGGATATTTTTTCCATTGATTTTGTAAAGAATGGAAGGGGGAGGCAGAGACAGAGAAAGAAACATTGATGTGAGAGAGACACATTGATTGGTTGTCTCCCGCTTGTGTCCCAACCAGGGCTGGGGATCAAGCCTGCAATCAAGGTTTATGCCCTAAATGGAATTGAACCCTCAACCCTTCAGCCCACAGGCCAATGCTCTCTAACCACTTAGCAACCCAGCTTGGGCTCTACTCCTTCTTTAACACCCTGTGAAGTCCTTTGGGAGACTTAATTGTTCTTTCCTCTATGATCCCATATCTACCTTCACTAAATTTTTATAGTGATATGACTACTGGGCAGCATTTAGAGGTTAGAAATTTTATGTTGCATATCACTACCACCTAGCATAGATTATTTATAATAATAATGTGTAATATGCTAATTAGACATCCTTCTGACAACCTTCCAGACAAAGCTGGGGTTG
>PVJN01024884.1:0-30630 GCA_004026805.1 Lasiurus borealis
CTGCCCCCTCTCTGCCATCCTGGTTGCCCCTAACTGTCCTCCTGCCAGCCTGGTTGCCCCATGCAACCTGCTATTCAGTCATTTGGTTGTCCCTCACTAACCCCCCTATTGGTCTGGTTGTAGGCAACCATCTTGTGAGGGTGTGAAGGTTAATTGCATAGTACCTCTTTATTATATAGGATTATTCTTTGGTTGTTCTGCCATTTGGTTTATTTGCATATTACCCTTTTATTATATAGGATAGAGTAATAGGGTCAGATAATTTATTTCTATGGAGGTTAAAAGTTCATGTGAATTGCCTCCCTGATAGTGTTCAAGAAAACTCGAGTTCAGGCTGCTTGGACTGCACTGTGAGTCTCTGAATAGGATTAGGCAGGCAGGTTGTCAGGAATGGAGCAAATGATTTCTGTAGGTCCGATTCAAAAAGATGCCAGTGTAACTGGAGGTTTCTGGTTTGTTTGACCTGTGGCTGGGTGTGCCTGCTGTCTTCACAGAGTGTGCTACGAGCGTGTCCCCTGGTACCCCACAGTGTTCACCTTCATCCTGTCCGCCCTGTGGCATGGTGTCTATCCTGGGTACTATTTCACCTTCTTAACTGGAATCCTCGTCACAGTAGCAGCCAGGACGGTAAGCTTGCTTTGGTTGTGGGGTCTTTTCCTTAGTAATGTAATGTCTGTAGGTTTGTTTTTATTTAGTCCTATTAGGAGTTGGGGGATGAGAGGTTAGGAGTGGTGTTTTAAAAAAAATCCATCAGAAGTCTTCCCATTAGAGAAATACTGCAGTATCTAGGAGCTTTGGTCATCAAATGCTTTATCATTTTATTTTCACATTATTTACAAAGTGTGTTTGCAAAAGAAAAGGAATTTTAGGAGCACCGTTTAGTAACTTAAGAGATGAAAACATTTTTAATCATTAAAGGCTGTGAACATATGCAATCTACTAATCATAGGTGACAATAATTATTAATTAATGTAGGCTTCATAAGACTTCATTTTACTTATACTTCACTTCATTTCTCATTTCATTATCCTAAGCCCAGAAATATTCTGTCTGTGAGCAGCCAGTAAAATCACAGCCATAGGAACTGTGTTCTGTTGGAGGTTGCTTCAAACTCTCATGGCTGACCCAATTCAATTAGTTTGTGTAAAATCCTTTGGATTTTATAAATTTGGTTCTCTAGGTTTTTTGGGAAGTTTTTCCTAGACTGTTCCTATTTTTTGCTGGCAGTAGAGCAGGGTAATAAAGGAATAAAAATATGCTTTCCCTCAAAGAATGAGATGAATATGAATATAAGTAGCTACAATTCAATATGCTATAATTATCAGATGCCGAGTTTTATATTTGATTTTATTTCAGCCTATGATAATGATTATAGCTTTTCTTATTCATGTGCCAACATGACATTTTAAATGACATTTGTTGAACTGTATAAGCTATTCACTTATTCTTTAATGTATCTGTTCTATGGATATTTTAGGAGTCCTACTTCAGTGTTCTAGGTGCTAAGTTACTGTAGTGAGCAAAAACAAGAGGTCCCCCCTCTCCCCACATAATTTTTAGTTAGGTAAAGCTTTGTTGAGACATATATGTAAACAGTATGGATAATTGATTATCAGTCATGCTGAGTAGCACACTTTAAACATTAAATATATATTGTACATATTTGTGCATAGAAAATAGGGAAGGCATTTTTCATTTCGCCAATATATATACCTACTTGAATTGTAGAAGAACATTGAAAAGCAGAGGGCAGAACAAACTAAGGAACAAAGGCTAGAGTTTTGTTTGTTAATTTATTCAGAGTATTAGTTCTTAAAGTGTCTTTGGTTTAATTGATCTCAACTGGTATAAAAGCATGGATTTATGTAAAACTTTTTTTTTTTTGTGGGTGGAGTGGGGGTAGCCTGGAAACATTTTTTTTTTTTTTTAACAAATTAGTAAGGTGAGGTTGGAGCAGAGAGGGTTCATAGAATAGTATTCCCTTGTTTTTTTTGTTTTGTTTGTTTATTTGTTTTCCCTGAGCGGAGAATAGAATCAAATAGGCCTGAAGTATCTAAGACTCGAGAATATAATCTACATGCTTGCCCCCACTGCCCCCACTATGGATGGACCTCTGGCTTCTATCTGGAGGAACCCAGAACGAGGAGATGAGTCCACTTACCAGCCGCCCTGCTTGGTGGCTGACCTACCGATAAGTCAGCCTTGATTTCAGCTCCATCTTTGCTTCTTGGATCTGGAGATTAGATGTCTTTCTGGAGCAAATCTAGTTGCATGTGTCCAAAGACCTCCACTTGAGTATATCTTTTGACCCAGCATTTTCCATTCAAAGAATTCATTAGCCTATCTGTTAAAGGAGTATGATGCTGCTCACATGATAGGCTTGCCAAGAGAATCACGTAGGTAAGCATTAGCACAAGCTTGGCATGCAGTAAACACTCAGTAAATGGGAACTGCTCTTATTATTAATGCTAATATTACTTTATTACTGTTATCCAAAGGAAATAATTAGGAAACACTGCAGAGGTTTATCTATGAGGGTAGCAAACAGAATTGATCGCTATAGCAGGGGCGTGGGACCTAAGCTAACTTTTCCATCGTTAACTTATAATTGTATTGGGGATTAATACAATGTGAAAGAAAAAAAAAAACAACCACATCATGACCTATTATTGCCTACTAGCTGGTGTGGCTCTGTTGGTTGAACATTGACCCAGTCACCAAAAGATCAGCAGTTTGACTCACTTTTGTTCAGGGCACATGCCCAGGTTGCAGGCTTGATTTCTGGTAGGGGGTGTGCAGGAGGCAGCCTGTTGATAATTCTCTCTCTCCCTTCCTCTCTATGAAAATCGATTTAAAAATCTTTATAAGAAAAGCAGACGAAAGGTTATTTTTTAAAATATATATTTTTATTGATTTCAGAGAGGAAAGGAAAGGGAGAGAGAAACAGAAATATCAATGATGAGAGAGAATCACTAATTGGTTGCCTCCTGCATGCCCTCCACTGGGGATTGAGCCTGAAACTCAGGCATGTGCCCTTGACTGGAATTGAACTTAGGACCCTTCAGTCTGCAGGCCGGTGCTCTAGCCATTGAGCTAAACCAGCTAGGATGAAAGATTATATTGATGCTATTGAAAATATAAAGTGGGTATATATGAGTAGAGTAAGTCTTGGGAAAATATGTGCCAACTTTTTAAATAGTGATTTTCTCTGGGAGATGTTAAAGAAGAAAAAATTGTTTTTGCTTAGTTCTTTAAATAATTTTAAATACCACGATGGTATTTTTGGGTGTTTTCGAGACCTCATGTTCCTAAGGTGTACCTGCTTGCACCGAGTAAAAGTTGTGTTTTTTACCCTCCCCTTTGTCCGGCAGATGAGGAACAACTGTAGACATTACTTCCTTTCTTCAAAAGCCCTCAAGGTTGCTTATGACGTGGCCACCTGGGCTGCCACTCAGCTGGCCGTCTCCTACACAGTGGCGCCCTTTGTCATGTTGGCTGTTGAACCCACCATCAGTTTATACAGGTAAGTTCCTGCATGCTCAGCTGCTGTTCAATAAACATGTGTTTTCTCTGTGTTTGACAAAGAACTCAGTAAATTGAATCAACCAGTACTAACAATTTCTAAATACAGCTTCAATTTCTGAAAAAAGACATAGAAAGATTTAAGTGGACATGATCATCCTGGAAATCCCAACTCACAAACAACAGTACATTAGCAAAGCTGACGGGAAGTCCTTCAGCTGTTCGTAACATAATTAAGGGACGCTTATGGTAGTGGATTTTGAAGAAGTGGATCTGAGTTCCTCAGAGGGTGAAGCTGCCACCTTAACCTCTTTTTCCTGGGGCGAGGCTGTGTTGGAAACTGTGGGCCATTCTGAGAGCAGGACAAGTGGGCAGGTGCTGGGAGTGGCTGATCTGCGTGGTCTGCAGGAGGCTGTGTCCTGGGAGACAGCAGTTCTGGTGGATGAACATGGGATTTATGTGGCACGTGGTACACATGGAGGGGAGTAGGTGGAATTCAGGGTGGAGGGGAAGGTTCACACCAGAGACAAGAGGCCTTCAGGCAAAGGTGTCAGGCCCTTTGTTCAAACTTCTTCTTGATCACTCTCCTTGTCTCATTCTTATGTTGAATTAGTTGCATTTCTCCACTACTTCCCAAAAATGTGTTTGTGTGACCTCTGGCAAGTTACTAACCTCTTTCACCTTTTATTTTCTCAACTGTAAAATGAGGCTAAGAATAGAATCCACCTCAAAGCACCTTTGTTAGGACTGAACTAGGCAGATGTGGGAAGGACTCAGGGGTGCCTGGTATATAGTTTGTTTTCAATAAATGGTAACTTGCATTTATGTAATGGTTTGCACAGGCTTTTGTAGAGTAGCTTTGGAGCATAGCTATGGTCAGAAAAGTGACTTAGAAATAAGCAATGCAAACATGCCTTATTTGTAAGTTGGGTATTTTCTGTGGTTGATTCCCTGGTCAGAAATGATCAGAGATACTACCCAGTATGGGTGTAACAGGATTATTTTTTTTCAGGTAGAGGAAACTATACAACACTCATCAATAAACCAGTTTCTAAGTACTCATTAGGTCATAGGAGTTTTGTCACTATAACCTGGGAGTTGAGTTGGGTTTTACTAATATCCACATTTTTCTAGATAAGAGATACCAGTATAGTAGGAAAGAAATGATAATCTCTGGGGGAAGAGAGAACCATTATTTCAGCCACTACAGAGGTAGGGGGCATTCAGCTTTATTTAAGACACCTGAAATTAAGTACCCCTTCCCTGGGCTCCCTCTCCAAGAGGCAACCCCCAACATCATGGCTCTCAGCTGGTTTCCCTTCCCCCATGTTCCACCTGGGACAGCCCACAGCCTCACAGTTCCATTTCCCTTCCCTTGGTTCCAGTGCCCTCCTGCCAGCATTTGCCTCTATTGCCTCCTATGTTTTATCACCCCCTGAGCAGCCTGCAGTTCCACTGAGTATCTGCCCGGGCTGTCCAACTTGTTGGCTTCAGTGCTGGTTGCAAAGTCTCATAAGTTTTGAGTTGTCCGCTTCTCATATAGTGTTCCCCCATAAGCCCAGGTATTTTAAACACAGAATACTGCTAAATGTGAGATTTTACAGAAATATATGTATCATGTTACAATATGAACTAGAGGCCTAGTGCATGGAATTCATGCATGGCGGGTTGGAGGAGGATCCCTCAGCCTGGCTTGCACCCTCTCGCAATCAGGGACCTCTGGAATCGGGCCTAAACCAGCAGTCAGACGTCCCTCTCCCAATCCGGGACCACTGGCTCTTAAACGCTTGCCTGCCTGATCACCCCTAACCACTCTGCCTGCCTGCTTGATCATCCCTAACCACCTCTGCCTGCCTGATCACCCCTAACTGCTCGCCTTCCTGCTTCATTAGCCCTAGCCACCTCTGCCTCAGTCCCCGCTGTGGTGGTTTCATCTGGAAGGATGTCCAGAATTATATCGGAAGGTCATTCTGCTGTTCGGTCTAATTAGCATATTATACTTTTATTATTATAGATAGATGCCTGTATTCAACCCAATGCTATTTAATATCTACAGTATGCTGGGCATTGTTCTAGAAGGTAGGGCTAAAATGGTGAGCAAACTGTAGCACTAATTCCTGCTCTCATGGAGGGGATAGCTTGTTAGAAGAGACAGATAGTAATTGACAAATTTATAAATATACACTAATATCAGAATGAGTGAATGGTACAAAGATTAAAGAGAATAGTAACAGGAACCTGGCATCAAGGGTGGCTTTTAGAAGGAAGTGGCATTTCAGCTAAGTCCTGAAAGCTGCGTTGTAGAAGTGAAGCAGGCACAGCGGGTGGTGGGTGAGGTAGAACACTGTGGATTTGCTCTAAACGTAGCCAACAGCAGAGAGAAGCCCCTGGTGATATGAGAAAGCTCTGTGCACAGAAGACTTGAGAAACCCGAGGGTGTGCAGAACACAGAATCAGTCCAGGTAGAGGGTGTTAAGCTGAGAAGGGTAGTTGTCAGTATCCCTATTTGTCATTAGAGGAAGTGGAGGCTCAGAGAGGGTAATTTAACAAAACTCACACAGCAAGTAAGTGCCAGACCTGAGTTCATTTAACAACAAGTTCAATAGTACAGTTGCTAAAAATTTCTTTAGGACACATTAGTTTAGAATAAAATTACTGCTTAGGGATCACACTAAGTGGTGATTTATTTGGGATGACATGTACTTAACCAATGAAAGTCTGCTAATTCCTACACTTAGGCAGGGCTCTAACGTAAGAGTCAAATAGTCATCAATCCAGATGACTCCTAAGTCAATTCCTACTTCTTTCTGAAACCAATTTGGACAATTTAAACAAGAACTCCTTTGTTTAGGGTGAAATTGACATTTTTGTTAATTTTGTCAATTTCAGATGCTTCAACCTAATGTTTTATCTTGTTTTCAAAGCCACTTACACAGGCATACATCATTTTATTGTGCTTCTCAGCTATGTATAAATTGAAGCAAAGACCGTCCACCAGCAAAAAGACTATGACTTGCTGAAGGCTCAGAGGATGGTTAGCATTTTTAATCAATAAAGCACATTTAAATTAAGGTACATACTTAATAGTTATAAATATAACTTTTAAATGCAATGGGGAATAAAAAAATTGTGTGACTCACTTTATTGAAATATTCACTATGGTCCAAACTGACCCCACAGTGTGTCCGAGGTATGCCTGTGTATATAACATAAATTTCTTACCCACAGCAGCTTTGTTTAATAGAGTGACAGAAATGTTGCCCAATACATTGACCACCAGAACATGTGGCCCTTGAGCGTTTGAAACCTGTCTAGTGTGAAGGAGAAAATGAAATGTGTTTTATCTCATTTTAATTAATTTGAATTGAAGCAGCCACATATTGCCAACAGCTATTAATAGATTATCCCTCCAAAAAGTGTTTTCAGGCTCCTTAAGAGAATCACTAAATCTTGTAAAAGAAATTAAACCTGCATGATCTTCCATCAGAGATGGGACTGGTTGCAGTCCAGATCTTTTTCTTCCTTGGGGCTAATTTCAGCAGTGAGCCACAGTTGTATGCATATCCTTGTCTCAGTATGTCCTTCACTGCTTAACATTAAATTTCAGATGTGTTCCATTTTTCTGTCTAGTCAGTTTTCATTCTCTAGTGACTTCAAATCTCAGCTTTAAATTTCTTAGTCTAATTACACCCCAGTGAATCTTTGTATGTACAGTGGTCACCCTTTATCTACAAGGGATATGTTCAAGACCCTGAAACTGTGGCATCTGAACCCTGTATATTCTATTTCTTCTCCTTTGCATACATAAATTTTCACATAGAGGAAGCCTTTTACATCTTTTCTTGGGTATAGCTGCATTGCCAGAACCACTACTCTTGTGCTTTGGGGCCATCACTAAGTGTAATAAAGGTCACTTGAACATAAGTACTGAGATACCACATAAGTCGAACTGATAACCGAGGGCTATAACAGGTGTGGAGACACTGGGCAGAGGGGTGCGCCATCACATCCTAGGTGGGATAGTACAAGACTTTATTGCACTGCACAGAATGGTGTGCAGTGTAAAACTTATGAATTATTTATTTCTGAAGTTTTCTATTCAGTATTTCAGACCTCTGTTGAAAATGGGTAAGGAGATAAGAAGATGGGGAATACTGTGTTATGAGAGAACTTTATACTCAGCTAGGCTGCTGTGACTAAATACTGTAGACTAGATGCCTTAAACAATAGAAATATGTTTCTCACAGTTGGTGAGAGCTCTCTTCCTGGCTTGCAGAAGGGTGCTTTCTCACTGTGTCCTCATACAGCAAAAGGCCAGAGAGGATGAGAGGCAGAAAGAGAGGAAATACAGCAAGAAAGAACTGAGAGACAGGGAGGAAGAGTCAGAGAGAAAGAGAGATCTTACAAATACTCTGGTTTCATTCTCTTCATATAAGGACACTAAGCCCTTGATGGTACCCTGTTGTAATGGCCTCATTTAAATCAAATTACTTCTCCAAGGCCACTCCTCCCAATATTATCACATTGGAGGTTAGGGCTTTAAAGTGAATTTTGAAGGGACACGAATATTTAACTCATAGCAGAACCTTTATAACAAGACCGTTTTGTAAAGCAAATCTTCACTCATTAATTTGTCTTTAACTAGGAAGTGGTGGCAGATGCCATTTTTAAAATTAAATGTGTAAGAATGTTAGATTTTGTGTAGAAATTTTTGTAGACTGCAAACTTGTTGAGTGTGGAGCAATGCTTATTTATCTATGTATCCAGACTACTAAGTTGAGTTCTGAGCATGTCCAATAACTGTTAGTTGAGGTTTTCCATAGAAAAAATGAAGTATTCCTTAAAAATTTACAGAAATATAAAATGTCAGGATAGCTTATTAAACCTCATGAGGGAACTGAAATTTTTCCTTTTTATTACTGAAATATTTAGATTTACTCTAACGTAATTGCTCCAGTTGGCCACATATAAATAATTAAAGCAAAATGCAAGTACAGGGAGTTTTTTAGGTGAGCAGATTGAAAGCTGGAGTTACCTATGGCTAGGGTATGCCTGTGAGAAGCCCAGTTTACACTTGTTGGGCCAGCATGTTTATCTGTAGAGCTTTCTTTCATTCTCAATCATGTGGTTTAAACAGTACATTATACTTTTTGTGGGTCTTCACCTCTCTGCTGGTTATTATTGTTCATATGGCAGTGTAGATAAAGACTTCTGGTTCATATGGCAGTGTAGTTAAATACTGTGCTCACCCTCTGAAGACTTCTGGTTCATATGGCAGTGTAGTTAAATACTGTGCTCACCCCTTCCCACTACTACACAAAATTACAATTAGAACAACCATTATTGAGAACCACCTGAAGACTAGCTGAACAGAAGTCTTATAACTAAGTATATAAAAAGCCACAATGAGACTGGTAGGAGGAGTAGAGACATGGAATGGGCAGGTCTCACACATACTGTGTGGCATTTAAGAATTAAAAGAGATATCTCAGCTGTGAAAGTATCTCCCCTGAGGACTGAGGGGACTGGGCCCCCCAGTCCAAAACACCACTGTCAGTCATAACATCTGACTATGAAACTCAGTGGGGATTGCATCTGAATGAGATAGTGGGTTACTGGAGTCCCAGAGGTCTCCCTTGAAGGTTCCATACATGTACTCACTCATGAACTCAGGTGCTCTTGGCTACTCCAATGCAGGGCAGCAACTTGAAAAACACCTGGGACATACAACAGAGGAACTGAATTGAGTAGCTTCAGAGTGAAGGCGGAGGGGTAGCTCTCTTCTGGGTTGGAAGTGGTGGCAGATGCCATTGTTGTTTTTCAGAGCTTCCCTTTTACCAACCAGCTAGCTGGCTCAGGTCTGTAGCACCAACTCTGCACTCTGTATTAACCTGGCTAACACTATTTGCCCTGCCCTGGTGATTCCCTGAGACTCTGCCCTACTTAACTTGTGTGGCCAGCCTATGCTTCTTGCAGCAGCTTTTCCAAAGGAGCAAACTGCTTTAGTTCTTGATATGGACTTTCCTAAAATCTTTCATAGGTCCACAAACCCCAAAGAAGCAGTGACAGATCACATGATAACAAAGACTAGCCTCAGGGTGCCCTGTATATCATGCTAAGCAGCCTCAAGCTTAGCATAAGCTGCAAACAATGTTGGCTTGAAACACAGCTTCTAATAAACAGCCATAAGCCCAGCAGAAAAGGCAGCTGGCCATAACTCATATAATGCTGTCCACCAAAGGATCCAGGCTCAGTATTATTGGAAGAATCATGGTTCAAAGCATAGCCTCTCCTAAGCACCTCCAGCCAAGTACAAGCAACAACCAACTTCAGATCAATTATAGCTCCCACAGACAGCCCCAAGCTGGGAAGAAATAGTGGCTGACTTTGGCCTGAACTGAGTCCCTCATAAGAGGCTCCAGAACCAATACACCTAGTGGCCAGCCTCAAACCACACTTGAGTATCACAAATGACACATGCAAAGGTCAGACTCAATTGGCACCAGAGCCTCATGAAACAGATTCCTGTTCTTTGAGGCCAGTTTCCACATAACTTGTCTGATGTAGTGATGGACAGCCCTCACAGCCAGTCAGCTGCAGGGTCTTTTCCACTCATTGATATGCCACAGCAATCAAAGTTCAACAATGGAAGATCATACACAATGTTCATAAGAGAAACCCCCATATCACATGACAGTGAAGACCATGCCTCTGGCCACAGGGGATAACTACTACATAAGGCCACTCTGCCAAGACTGGTGGATATAGCTGACCTAACTGACCATAGAAACAAACATAGGGAATCAGTCAACTGAGGAGATAAACTTGCTCCAAATGAAAGGACAAAATTCCATCAAAAGAACTAAATAAAATGGAGGCAAGCAATTTAAGAGGTAGAGTTCAAAACAGTGGTGATGAACTCAGAGAGAACTTCAATAAAAAGATAGAAAATAAAAAAGACCGTTTGAAATGAATATAGGGAATCAATAGCAAATAGATGAAGCAGAGGACCAAAGCAACAATCTGGAAGCCAAAACAGGTAACAGAAAATACCCAATCAGAACAGAAAAAAAAAATTAGTTTAAGGAGCTCCTGGGATGACATCAACCATAACAACATTTACATTATAGGGGTACCGGAAGGAGGAGAGAGCAAGCAAGGGATCGAAAACCTGTTTGAAGAAATAATGATTGAAAACTGCCATAACCTGGTGAAAGAAATAGACATACAAATCACAGAAGTGCAGTGTCCCAAACAAGATGGACTTATAAAGGTCCACACTAAGATACATCACAATTAAAATGCAAAATGTTAAAGACAAAGAAAAAATCTTAAAAAGTAGCAAGAAAAAGCAATAGATTATGTACAAGGGAGCTCCCAAAGACCACCAGCTAATTTCTAACCAGAAACTTTGCAGGTTAGAAGAAGTTGGCATCAATTATTCCAAGTGATGAGAAGCTAAGACCTACAACCAAGATTATTCTAACCAGGATGGCTATCATTTTCAATTGTAGGAGAGAGAAATATTTTTCCAGACAAAAAACAACAAAAACACACACACAAAAAAAACCTAAAGAATTTTATCACCTATAAATCAGTATCACAAGAAATGAGGAATTTTTTAAAGTAGAAATAATGAGAAAATTTCAGAAGAGAAATAAGGCCTCATTGGCAAAGGCAAACAAAGCCGTGGGTCAACCAACTATATTACAAAGGTTAAAAGGCAAAAGTATAAAGATTATGTGTAGTTACAACAATAAATTAAGGATACACACTAACACAAACACAACAGAAGTAAAAAATAATGACAAAAAATATACATGGGGTGGGTAAAAACTAGTGATTTTAGAATATGTTCGAACATAAGCAACCATCAACTTAAAGTTGACTGCTATAAACATAACTTGGTTTATAGGAAGCACATGATAACCACAAACAAAAAGTTTACAAGAGATATATAAGAAATAAAGAAGTGAATCCAAACAATACTATAAAAAGGCATCAACACAAGAGAAAGCAAGAAAATATGAAAGGTACAGGGGAGAACTACAAAAATAGTCAGAAAACAAAGTTGCAATAACTAATAGCTATTAATAGTTACTTTAAATGTAAATGTACTAAATGCTACAGTAGGGTGGCTGAATAGATTTAAAAAAATACACACAAAAAAACCCCCTGAACATTGGTACCTATAAGAGTTCCACCTCAGATCCAAAGACACACAAAGACTGAAAATAAAGGAATGGAAAAAGGTATTCCATGCAAAAGGAAATAAAAAAAGAGGTAGGAACAATACATATATTAGACAAAGTAGACCTTAAATTAAGAGCGGTAACAAGAGACAAAGAAGGGCGTTTCATAATGATAAAGGGAACAATCAAACAAGTTAATAGAATTCTTGTAAACATCTATGAACCCAATGCAGGAGCACCTAAATTATAAAGTAAATATTTATGGACATAGAGATTGCTAGTAATACAGTAATAGGTATGTAGTAGGGGATGTTAATACCCCATTAACATCAGTGTATTAATAGATCAACCAGACAGAATATCAACAAGGAAATAGTGGCCTTAAAGGACACATTAGATGAGATGGACTTAATATTTTTAATACACTTTACCCAATAGCAGAAAAATATACATTCCTTTAAGTGTACGTGGAACATTTTCCAGGACAGACCATATGTTAGGCACAAAACAAGTCTCAATAAATTGAAGATGAAAATGAAAACCCAATGACCACACAGACTGCTATGGAACATAGCCAAAGCACTTCTATGAGGGAAATTTGTAGCAGAATAGGCCTACCACAAGAAACAAGAAAATATCAAATAAACAATCTAACCTTATACCTAAAGGAACTAGAAAAAGAATAAAATCTAAAATAAGTAGAAAGAGGGAAAGAATAGAGATAGAAAGGGGGAAAGAATAAAGATAAAGTGGAACCCTAGCTGGTTTTGCTCAGTGGTTAGAGCATTGGCCCTTGGACTGAAGGGTTGTGGGTTTGGTTCCAGTCAAGGGCATGTATCTTAGTTGCAGGTTCCATCCCCAGCCTAAGTCAGAGCATGTGTGGGAGGCAACCAATTGATGTGTCTCTCTCACATTAGTGTTTCTCTTTCTCTCTCCCTTTTCACTCTCTCTAAAAATCAATGGAAAAAAATACCCTTGGGTGAGGATTAACAACAATATCAAGTGAAAATAAATTAGTCAAAATATAAAAAAAAAAATCATAGAATCAAAGCTTGTCTTTGAAAAGATAAAATTATAGAAACCTTAGCCATAATCATTAAGAAAAAACAGAAAGAAGGCCTACATAAATAAAACCCATATATATATATATATGAAAGGCCAAGTGGCCGTCTATTCTTCTGTCTGTCAGACCAACCAGTACATATGATGCACACTGGCAATTTAAAAATAAACATTGACTTGCGCATTCGTGAAACATATGAAGTTGTCACTGGCACCAATTGCACATGATGCCAGAATGTATCTGAAGGTCAACTATTGGCACAATGTACCTCTGAAGCTGAAAGAAAGCAGCAGCATCAACATGTAATTTTTTGTAGTAACATAATTACTGCACAAACCTTTCTTCTAATTAATTTCTTTTCAATATGCACGAATCTGTACTCCAGGCCACTAATAAGAAATAAAAGAAGAAAGGTGACAACTGACACCACAGAAATACAAAGGATTACAAGGAAATACTACAAACAATTATATGCCAACAAATTGGACAACCTGGAAGAAATGGATAAATACATAGAAACATACAACCTTCCAAGGCTGCATCAGGAAGAAACAGAAAACCTTACCAGACCAATTATTAGTAAAGACATTGAGTCAGCAATGAAAAAAAAACTCCCAATAAACACAAGTTCTGGACTGGTTGGCTTCATAGGTGACTTGTTCCAAATATTCATATTAACTATCCTCCTCAAGCTATTCCAAATATTTGAAAAGGAGGGATGGCACCAAAGTATTTTTATCAGGCCAGCTTTATCCTGATACCAAAAACAGACACAGACACTACAAAAATAAAGAATAAAAGAAGAAGAAAGAATATTATAGGCCAATTTCTCTGATGAACATGGATGCAAAAATTCTCACCAAACCAAATAAATCAGTACATTAAACATACTATACAGTTTAATCAAGTGGAATTTGTTCCCAGGATCCAAAGTTGGTTCAATAATGTAAATTAATTAACATGATACACCACATACACATAATGAAGGGTAAAAGTCATATGATCATATCAATAGATAAAAAGCCATTGACAAAATCTAACATCCATTTGTGATAAAAAAAAAAAACTTCACAAAGTGGGGATAGAAGGAACATAACATAATAAAGGCTATATTTGACAAATCCACAGCTAATATATTCAGTGGTGAAAAGCTGAAAACTTTTAAGATCAGGAACAAGATAAGGATACCCACTTTTGCCACCATAAAAATCCCAGAACATAGGCATTCAACATAGTATTAGAAGTCCTAGCCACATCAGTCAGACAAGAAAAAAAGAAATGAAAGGCATCCAAATTGGAAAGGAATAACTAAAACCGTTGTTGTATGCATATGACATGATACTATAGGGTGGGACAAAAGTAGGTTTACAGATGTTTGTATGGAAAATCATACAATAATTCTCCCTTGCTAGTGTGCACCGAAGGGTCATAGGTTTGATTCCCGGTCAAGGGCATCTACCAGGATTGCAGGTTTGCTCTCCTTCCTGGTTGTGGTATATGTAGGAGGCAACAAAGCAATGTGTCTCCCTCACATTGATGTTTCTACCTCTTCCCCCTCCCTCTCTTTCCCCCAATCTTTATGGAAAACAATGGAGGAAAAAAAAGAAAGTAATATAATAATTTATAAACATTACAAGAATCAACTTTTTGTACTCATAAATATAAACTTACGTTTGCCCCATTCTGTATATATAGAGAACCCTAAAATTTCACACACACACACACAAATCAAAACTAGAACTGATACAAGAATTTAGTAAAATGGTAGGATACAAAATTAGAAATTGGTTGCATTTTTATACACCAATAATGAACTATTAGAAGGAAAAATTAAGGAAACAATCCCATTTATAATTACATAAAAAATACCTAGGAAAACTATAGGACACTGAAGAAGATACAAGTAAATGGAAGGGATATAACATAAGAATTAACAGTCTTTACAATGTCTATACCATTCAAAGCAATTGATAGATGTAATGCAAATTCTAGCAAAGTGCCAATGGCATTTTTTACAGAACTAGAATAAACCTACTTGTTTAAACTCAAATACTCTTTTTAAAAATATTTTTGTTGATTTCAAAGTGTCAGGGAGAGGGCGAGAGAGATAGAAACATCAGTGATGAGAGAGAATCATGGATCGGCTACCACCTGCACATCCCTGCATCAGAAGCAAAACTTGATTTTTATACGTTTGGATGAAAGTTTGGATTCTCCTGGCTCCTAATATACCCGAGAAGAACTCTGTGCCCTTGAGTAGAGCACGTTGGCTAAAGTGTCAGTTGCCTTGGTGTGTGGGGAACCAATAGTATAGAGTTTGAATTTGTTTCTGTGCATCTGTCTACTTAGAGTTCTGGCTCTTGTTGGGTTTATTCTCTGAATCTTAGTACATTGACCGGACATCATAAACAGCTCTATTCATAGATGGGATGCTTGCTTTGCTCTGCCTGCTTTTGTAGTTCCAGTCCATCCCTGTCCTTGTCTCTACCACAGGCAGTCTCCTGGGGTGGACCAAGATGAGCCTGAGTTAAAACATGCCCCCTCCACAGAAAGCAGTGCCTCGTCTTCACCGGGCAGATGATGCAATCCTGTTCATATGGTGTTTCCCATTTGTGTCCTTGTTTAAAATATAACTCTTGTGTGTGTTTATTCCTAGGTCCATGTACTTCTATTTACACATCGTAAGTCTCCTGATAATACTGTTCCTGCCAATCAGACCACAAGCTCATATTCAAAGGCAGCCTCAGAACTCCGTTAACAGGAAAAAAACAGACTGATATCTCCAAGGAAAGCTGGAAACGGAAAACTGCAAAACATTGGAAAATGAGATGCAAGGTTCCAGGGTTGTTCTGTGACTTGGAGGCGATGTTTACAGGCATCTTTTTTTTTTTTTTAAATAAAAGATCAGGGAGTATTTTTATAAACCGTTTTTGTACCGCTAAATCCGCCACGTCCAGTTAATCTGTTTTAATATTTTATAGGACATTTGAGTGGTGAATGGGCCAGAGTTGCGGCAATAGTCCGTAGGGGCTGCTGGGTATTTGCTTTTCTGGTATGAATTCCAGCCCCTGATATGTGGACACTGGAATCTGAACATCTGCTCCAGACAGTAGCAGGTGACTGCTGAGTCTGTCATAGGGTTATCAAACCAGAGCATCCCATATAGAGTTCTTCCTTGAGAAACCCCAAACCCTTTGACTTATGACATGACTGTTTGGAACACAATAACTACGCTCGAAGATCACGGAAGAGCAAGATAGCAGAGGCTGTTTTTCAGGTACTGAAAACTGTACGAACCAGGAGCGCTACCTGAACACTTGAATGGACCAAAAGCCAGCCTTGCTCTGACATAGGTTGCACCTTTCCCCAGGGATGTCTCTCTTCCCATTTCTCTTCTGAATTGAGCCAAGATTGTAAATCAGAAAGCCACCTGGACACATCCAAACAGGAGCTCGGAGGGGCTGCTGTCCCAGATCTCCTTCCATTTCACAGGCGCCACTGCTTGCCCAAGGGCAGTGCTGAGGAATCAGCCCTCAGTTCACAGCCTCGAAGCCAGAAGAATGTCTTCAAAAGAAATAGTGGTTTAAAAGAGGAATTTAAAGGTACATAGACATTTCATGAGAAGCTGATGTTTTGCTCTTTTCTCCCCTCATTTCATGGAGGTGTTCATAGTCATGGCTGCCAGGGGCTGACTGTCCTGTTTCCTTTCAGAGCTGATTCAATCTGACTTTGTATTAGTTGAACTTTCCTATAGGAAAGCAAAAACAGAGACGGTATTCTATCTTTGTTGTGAATGTCCCGTGGCTCCTTCTGGGGATTTCTGTTGGGTAATATTATATACATGGAGAACGAAACAGGGTATAAAATGTTGTGGAAAACAATGATGATAATATATTATATGCTACAATGCTGTACCCTCAATCAAATGCCGTGGGAGGAAAGAATTTGTTCAAATCAGATGGCAAAAAATTAGTTTGCAACTGAATAAAGACTGTTATATTAAGGAAATGTTTCTGAAGAGAGAACTGCTTTTTGTTTGTATCAGTAGAGACTGGATATTCTGAAGTTTTAGCACATGCGCACAGCAAAAGTAAGGTTTCACTTGTTGAAAACGTGAGGTTATCACGTTCAGTGTGTCCTCTCTGTCAGGCACGTGGGTGGTTTTGGGTTTTGGTGTGATTTCCGACCTTCGTTTGCCGACTTTGCAGGCCATGCACGCCTGATTGACAGGTGAGGAAGCAGAATCAGGGAGGTGTTTGCTGGCTGCCTCCAGGGTCACAGTGAGTGGTAGAGCTGAGAGCAGGGGCCCACAGAGGTCCCAGGAAAGTGGACAGCTGGGGTGGGTGTTGGGCTGGTACTTCTCTTAGGGTAGGAAAGTATGAAGCAACGTGCTTGTCCCTGAAGTGCTTCTACAGCCCTGGTGCTGGGGGAGAGGACGGGCACCTGAACTCCACTTCCTGTGTGAAACAGTGGCAGTTAAGAAGTAGCACATTTGGGCCAGAGTATTAGGCTCGCCCCAATTTTACCAGGAAATGTTGGGGCAACCCTACTTTGTTATCTCAGGAGGAATATTAGAGTGGGGAAGGGGTGGTGGTATATGTGCCCCAGATCTGTCAGGATCTATCTCCAACAGGAATATTTTAGGTGTAAGACCAAAAATACATCGCTTGTACACCAGCAAAAACAGCATCAGTCCCCACTGGCATGAAGTGGATGGAATAGTCCATATTACAGTGCAGCCTGTGAACTCGCAGAAGGATTTGTGACCAGGTTTCACGGAATTTAAGCATCTTCAGTTCTGAGAGGAGAACTTGGGTAGTGAGAGCAGAGGTGACCACGGGAGTGATCAGCCCTCCTGCTTTGCCAGGGACTCGGTTGGCCCCTCAGTCCTGGGAAGATGGGGACTTTTGGTTCCCCTGGCGAGCACCCAGAGTCAGATATTCTTTATGGAATGGAGTGGAAGCCAGGCATGTGGAATCTGGGCTTCTCGAAGCTGAATGTCAAATTTACTCCTGGGCCTGACACAGGCACACTTTTCTTATTGGGAGGCTTTTTTTAGTCCTAAAGGGAGAACATGTAGAAAAGTGATTAGCACCTTTCCCCTTACTGAGAACATTTACCCATAGAAAATCATTTTCATTTAGAATCAAAGTTTGATAAATAAGTGAATGCAGATAGAAGGTTGGGGCTGTTTTTATTGCCTTAGAAATCTAAGCTGTCCTACAGAAAGTAATCATTTAATAAATATGTATTTATTGAGATTTCAGTTTGAAAGAAATGAAGTTTTAGTTCTGTTTTTGAAAAAGCTAATTTTACAATATTTTATTTTAGTGTTTTATGTTCTTGTGTTTCTTTTTGTTTTGTGTGTTTTTTCTTGCTTAAGGTAAGCATAGAGCATAGAAACATTATTTGATAGATGTGAAAAGCAATAAATAATTCAGCCTGAGATTCTGAGATTCTGGTGAAGTGAGGACAAGGGAGGTGGGAGAGGAGCTGGTGGGTGGTGTCCAGATGGGGGTTGTACCCCCAGTACTGTGCCCACTCCGAGGTGAGCAGCAGCCTTCCCTGGCAGCCCTTCTCTCGGATGCATATTGGGACCACATAGGAGCATTTTTAAAACTTGATTGATGCCAGCCCTTTGAGGGATCACATCTTATTTCCCTTCTTGTCTCTATCCTTGGCATAATGCTTGGCTCTAATGAAGATTCAGTGAGTGTTTGCTGATGAATGAGGGGCTGAATGAATTAGTTTAATGCCTCACTGCACTTGACAGTTTTGCTGGAGTCATTTTTGTACTGGGAATCATTTCTACTTTTCAGAATTAGTTTGGGAAAGAAAGGCTTGTGTTTGTCAGGGAATTGTGAAAGCACAATATATGAAATAGCCACTCAGCTAGTCCATTTACATATTCAGAACTGCCCTGGTCCGTATCATTAATGAATGCATCTGCTTATTTCTTAAATGTTGCCATGGCTGGTATAGACCTGGCACGCTGATAGACAGTGCAGGTCAAGATGCTAAAGGCTCGTTCTGTGCCATGGAAGTGCTCCCAGTGAGATCAGAAAGGCATGATCCAGAGCGTGTGCTGTAGGGGTGCCTGGAGAGCCCTAGCATCAGATTTACAGTGACTGACGGGCACATCCTTGTTTTCCCGTAAGTTCACTACTGTCTCATGGGGTCTGCAGTTACCCAGGGAGCAACACTGTGCTCCTCAGCCTCGTGCCCAGGACTCATGTCCAGTACTTTTAGAGTTAAGCCTGCCCTTGACCTGAAATTGGATGCTGACCTGGCAACATATCAGTATCAGTTGCCACTCAAACAGCCTGCCTTGGCTTCCTCTGAGGACTTTCCCAAAACCCCTTAAAGGTCCACAAACCCCACACAAGCAGGGGTGACCTCAGGGTGGCCTGTACCTCTGGCTAAGTGGCCCCAAGCCAGTGCCAGCGGCAACCAGTCTCAATTAGCATTGTAATATACATCAGGTAGCCCCATGCCTGTCCAAGCTGTGGTCAGTGTTGGCTTGGAAGGTGGCTTCAATTAAGTGGTCACAAGCCTGGCACATGTGGCAGCTGTCCGCGGCTCACCTCGTGGTGCCCACCAAAGATCGCAGGCCAGCACTGGTGGCAGCTGGCCTCAGTTCTCAGCGTGGCTTCTCTCAAGTGCCTCCCAGCTCAGCACACGCGGCAACCAACCTGAAATCACCTTGTAGCTCTAACCAGGTGGCTCCAAGCTGGGCACACATGGTGGCCAACACTGGCTTGCATCAGAGTCCCTTTCAAGAGGCTCCAGAATCAATACACCTGGTAGCTTCATACCACACCAGAGAACCACCCAACCAGCTCCACAAATGACACACCCGAGGAGCAGATTCCTCTGGCATCAGATTCCACTAAAGTGACTCCTCCCTCTGTGGCTCAGGGTCCACACACTAGCTTATGCACTAGGCCAGCCTTCACAGCCAGGTAGCCTAAAGGTCAGTCCCACCCACTGGCATGCCCATGGGAAGCTTAGCTACAACAGGAAGACACACACTACCCACACAAGGGATACTCCTGGAGCACCCAGCTCAGGGGACCAGGGAGATGGATGGAGTGGTGACATGAGGTCGTTCTGTGAAGGCTGGGGGATGTAGCTGATATACCTCACACATAGAAACAAGCACAGGGAGTTGGACAAAATGAGGAGACAGGGCATTTGATTAAATCCAGCATCCATTTATGATAAAAACTCTCAGCAAAAGGATAGAAGGAACATACCTTAACATAATGAAGGCCATATATGACAAACTTATAGCTAACATCATAGTCAATGGTGAAAAGATGAAAGCTTTTACTTTTAAGATCAGGAACAAGAAAAGGATGCTCATCTTCACCACTTTTACTTAACATAGTACTGGAAGTCCCAGCCACAGCAATCATAGTAGAAAAAGAAAGAAAAGCCATCTGGATTGGAAAGGAAGAAACAAAACTGTCATTATTTGCAGATGAGATGATGCTATCTATAGAGAACTCTAAAGATTCCACCAAAAACTATTTGAATAAATGAATGCAGTAAAGTAGAAGAACACAAAATTAATATTAGAAATTGGTTGCATTTTATACATCAACTAGAGGTCCGTTGCATGAAATTCATGCAAGAGTAGGCCTTCCTTCCCCAGCAGCCGGCACCAGCTTTCCTTTGGCACCTTGCAACTGGGATGGCTTCCCTCCAGCCGCCTACAGGCACCCAGGACTTGGGCTGGGTCCCCTCTGGCCCCTGCTTTGTCTAAAAGGGTGTCCAGAATGACACTGGAATGATGTCCATTCTATTAGCATATTACCCTTTTATTATTATAGACTAGAGGCCTGGTGCACAGAATTAGTACATGGGGGGCTTATCCTTCAGCCCAGCCTGCACCGTCTCCAATCTGGGACCCCTTGAGGGATATCTCACAATCCAGGACTGCTGGCTCCCAACGGCGCACCTGCCTGTCTTCCTGATTGTCCCTAACTACTTCTGCCTGCCAGCCTGATCACCTCCTAACCACTTCCCTGACAGCCTGATTGATGCCTAAGTGCTCCCTTGCCAGCCTGATTGCCCCTAACTGCCCTCTTCTACCTGCCTGGTCAACCCTAACTGCCCTTACCTGAAGACTGGTTCCCCCCAACTGCCCTCCCCTGAAGGCCTGTTCCCTCCCAACTGCTCTCTCACAGCAGGCCTGGGTCCCCCCACCCCAAACTGCCCTTCCCTGCAGGCAGTCACCCCCCCAATTGCCCTCCTCTGCCAGCCTGATCCCTCCCAACTGCCCTCTCCTGCTGGCCATCTTATCACAGCCATCTTGTGTCCACATGGGGGCAGCCATCTTGTATGTTGGAGTGATGATCAATTTGCATATTATTCTTTTATTAGATAGGATAGAGGCCTGGTGCATGGGTGGGGACCAGCTGGTTTGCCCTGAAGGGTGTCCTGGGTCAGGGTGGGGGTTCCCTTGGGGCATGGGGCAGCCTGGATGAGGGGCCTGTGGTGGTTTGCAGGCCAGCCATGCCCCCAGCGACCCAAGTGGAGGCCCTGGTATGTGGTATTTACTTATCTTGTATAATTGAAACTTTGTAGCCTTGAGTGGAGGCCAGGGCTCGTCAGGGTGGGTGAGAAGCTTGGGTTCCTCCATTTCCAGGCACAACCTAAGTCTCCAGCTGGCTCCAGCTCTGTGGCTGCTGCCATTTTTGTTGGGATTTATTTATCTTCTATAGTTGAAACTTTGTAGCCTTGAGCAGAGGCCAGAGCAGGCTAGGGTGGGCAGAAAGCTTGGCTTCTTCCATCACTAGGGGCAACCCAAGCCTCCTGCCTCTTCAGCTCTGTGGCTGCCACCATATTTGCCGGGTTAATTTGAATACTTGCTCCTGATTGGCTGGCTGGTGTAGTTGAGGTATGGTCAATTTGCACGTTTCTCTTTTATTATATAGGGTAACAAACTATCAGAGAATTTAAGAAACAATCCCAGGTATAATTGCAGGAACAAAGAATAAAATGTCTAGAAATAAATTTAACCAAGGAATTTAAAGACCTGTACTCAGAAAACTATAAAACATTGAGGAAAGAAAATGAAGAAAATACAAATAAATGAAGGCTATATTGTGCTCATTGATAAGAATATCATTAAAATGTACATAATACTTAAAGGAATCTACAGGTTCAATTCAATCCCTATTAAGATTCTGATGGCTTTGTTCACTGATCTAGAACAAATGAGCCTAAAATTTACTGAAACCACAAATGACCCCAAATACTCAAAGCAATTTTGAGAAAGAACAAAGTTTTCTTATCATGCTACCTGATATCAGACTACATTACTAGGCTGGTACTGACTTAAAACAGAAAAAAGATGCTCAACATCTAATCATAAGGGAAATGCAAATTAAAACCATGAGATATCACTTTACACCTGTTATAACAAATAGCTATAATCAATAAATCAACAAATAACAAATATTGGGGTTATTTGAGGATGTGGAGAAAAGGGAATCCTGATGCACTGCTGGTGGAATTGTAAATTGATGCAGCCACTGTGAAAATTAATATGGCAATATCTCAAAAAATTAAAAACAGTAACTTCAGAACAACCCAATAATTCCACTTCTGGTTATTTATCTGAAAAAAACAAAACAAAACTAAAAACAGTAACTCAAAATGATATGTGTATCTCTATATTCATTGTAGCATTGTTTACATTAGACAAGATATGGTAGCAATGTAAGGGTCTACTGATAGATGAATGGGATAAAGAAGATGTGGTACAAATACATAATACAGTATTACTCAGCCATATAAAAGAATAAAATCTTGCCATTTGTGACATGGATGGACCTAGAGGTATCATACTAAGTGAAATACTAGTAATTCAGACAAAGATGGATATCATATGATTTTACATATATATGGAATCTAAAAACAAAAGAAATGAACAACTAAAATAGAAACAGACTCATAAAGAGAAGAAATTGTTGGTTGGCAGATGGAAAGGGCTCTGGGAGGCTGAGTGAAAAAAGTGAAAGGATTAAGAAGTACAAATTATCCCCCTAAAAAAGTCATGGGGATATAAAGTACAACATAGAGAATGAAGTCAATAATACTGTAATAATTATGTATGATGCCAGAAGGGGTGACTTATTGGGGTGATCACTTTATAAGTTATACAAATGTCTAACAGGTATTGTATACCTGATACTAAAATAATACTGTATGTCAACTGTAATTTAAAAAAATTAAAAAAATATTAAGGAACAGGAAGTCATAGAATTGTTGGGCATTAGGGAATCTCCCTCTCTTGCTACCATGGCTACTGACACTTTTAACCTTTTTTAAAAAAAATATATTTTATTGATTTTTTACAGACAGGAATGGAGAAGGATAGAAAGTCAGAAACATCGATGAGAGAGAGACATCTATCAGCTGCCTCCTGCACGCCCCACACTGGAGATGTGCCCGCAACCAAGGTACATGCCCCCGACCGGAATCGAACCTGGAACCTTTCAGTCCGCAGGCCGCCGCTCTATCCACGGAGCCAAACCGGTTCCTGCGACATTTTTAACCTTAAAGCAGGGTGCACTTGGTTCCAGTTTGGCATTGCTGGGCAGAGAGACAGAGAATGCAGTAGACACTATAGGCTGGGGCAAGATATATTCTGTAGTAATCTAAGCCTCGGGTGAGATGCCCCCCTCCCGCCCCCAAATATTGGTCAAAATTCGGGTCATATGGTTCGGGATGGTGCTGTTTTCTATTTGATTTTCTAAATGTAGTGACATCTTACAGATGCCTTACCAGATATTTGGTTAGACACAGACCCCAGAATCCCATTTCTGACTCAGTTGGCCTGGAGTTATGTGGAGGAATCCATATACTTAACTCATTCCCATATGATTCTGATGTGCAGCCAGGTTTGTGAACTACTGGCTTAGTCTCATTTATTTTATATCTGAGGAACCGGAGGCCCGGGAGTTTAATGACTTGCCCCAAGCATCACAAAACTCTTCTGTGGCAGGGTTGAGGGTAGAAGTGAATTACCCAGAAAAGTGTAATTCTCACTGAGGCAAGCCTCTTCCCGTCTCACAAACAGCCAGCAAGGGGAACCACGACAGGGGCAAGTGGGACAAAAAGGAACCATCTAAATCTTCAATGGCCTTTTTTCAGATGAGCGTCCTCTCTAAGGTCTGGGGTGGACAGTCCAAGTGAGCGTTTGGTTATGTTTCAGCAGACTGGACGTCTGTGTGCCCTAGGTACCAGCTGGCCTCCCCGTGCATTATGTCAGCTTGTAGGCCCCCCTCACAGTTTTCCCAGAACTGCTGAGCCGACCAGCGGAGGCAGATGGGGAACACTTTTCTGGTCAGGGCAGCACTTTCTCTGTGCTTTTCTGGATCACACCACCCTGAGGATCAAATGGCCCCTTTTGTTTCCAAAGAAAGTTCATACAGAATAAGCACATTTGACATTAAAATATACACGGTCTGTGGGGTTGCCAGCTACAATGGTCCATTCATTCCGGGCCTTCTTTCTGTCTATTATCTTGTGTCTCACAGGCAGAATGATCTGTCAGCACTGCCAGCTGCAGCCCCACATTGCAACTGTCTCTGTGTGCTGGCCTGGAAAGGCCCCAGGCTGGGCCGAGCTTTCTCCTGCTCCCCAGTCCCTTCTCCCTCCAGTCATTCTTCCTGGGGAGCCCATTGGGCCAGTCCTCTCCATAAAATCTTCTGTTGGCTCCTATGTCTACAGCATAAACTCACCTCCCTCCCTTTCCACCTTAACAAGCCTGTTCCTGCCCTTCCCCCCGTCAGTGTGGCTGCCCCACTCAGGCCCTTGCCCCAGCAGCTTGGGGGCACTTGCCACTCTGTGCCTTTTGTAGTTTTAATGGCCACTGCCTGAAAAACCTACCCAAAGCAGAAAAGACAAGTCTGTCCGGCAGAGAATGTATAGTGTACAAGATGCAGTTTTCTCCTCTGGATTCTGCTCACAGACCCCCAACACCTTGGGTCCTGAGTGACTTGATTTTATTTCTCCCTCCATTCAGGCCATCTATCTGATAATGGTAGGTTGTGTTTATATCTTCATACCTGGTGAGGCCCTCACTCAGAGAGGTACTAGAGTTGGCATGGGTTGAAGAAATAAGTGAGTGAATGAATTCCATTTACTCCAGCAGGATTATTTCTCTGAGGTGAGGGAGAGGGAGCATCATGAAAAGGCAGGATGGATTTAGGGTTCTGGCCCCTGCATTTAAAGAGAAGCCCTATAAATTGGCCCTAGTAATGACCAAAGGCTGCATATTTTCTTATGCTATAGCGTCCAGGCTTCTTATTGAACATGGAGCTCAATCTAGCTCTTCTGGTCCCTTGGATTCCGGTGGGGTGTGATTGGCAGGCTTGAGTCCTCACTGAACTCTGTTGCTGGGACCTTAATCTTTTACAACTTTGGGTCATTAGTGGTTCTGTTAAAGACTATGTAGTATTTCACAGCCTGTATGATCACAGCTTTATTTATCTATTTCCTGCTGATGGACTTTGCACTCATCTACTTGGGGTGCCATAACCACGTATCACAGACGGGGGGTGGGGGTTGGTTTAAACAACAGAAATGGATTGTCTCAGTTACGGAGGCTGGAAATCCAAGGTCCAGGTGTTGGCAGGGTTGGCTTCTGCCGAGGTCTCTATCCTTGGTTATGGTTGGCTGTCTGCTCTCTGTCATCACATGGTTGTCCTTTTGTACATGTCTGTGTTCTAAACTCCTCTTCTTATAAGGACGCCAATCATATCAGATTAGGAACCACCCCAAAGATTTTATTTAACCTAATTACCTCTTTAAGACCCTATTTCCAAGTAGAGTCACATTCTGAGGAAAGACTTCAACATAAGCATTTTTGGAGGATATCCTTCAGCTCACACCTGACTTTCAGGTGGTTCTGACCGATTCCATGGTAATAAACTGGCTTCAGTAAACACCCTTTTGTACTTTTCTGGGCCATGTTGGGTGATAGGGTGCACATGGGGGAGTGGAATTGCAGGGTTGTGGTATGAAGAAGGGATTTCAGCTTGTGTAGGTGACACTGTTCTCCATCTCTTGCCCTGCAATGTACAGCTGTTCTATGCTGTCCACAGGGAATGGATAAATAAAGCCTTGGTCATACAGGCTATGAAATACTACATAGTCTAACAGAACCACTAATGACCCAAAATTGTAATAGATTAAGGTCCCATCAGACTTGGCATTGCCAGACTATTGTATTTGACAATCTATTTAATGTAAAAGATATACATGGAAAAGCAATTCTCCCTCTGAGGTCTGTCCTCAGCTCTCCTTGTTCCCATCCCTGGAGGCAGCAGCCATTATCTTCTCTGTATACAGCCTTTCAGAGAAAGTCTGTCCCCTGCACTGGCCTTTTGGAAATATCATAAGCATTTCTTCATATTATTCTATAAACTTCCTAAAAGTTGTTTTTAAATGGCTGCATAATTGTCTGTGAATGAATGTGCCATTGTTTTGAAAAACATCCCCTCATTGTTGGACATCGGCTATTGCTTCATTAAAAAATGCCTTCTAGAAAATTAAAGTAATTAATGAGATGAATTCGGTATTAACAATCCTCATATCTATTAACATTTTATCATAGTTTTAATTTTTGTTTTGTAGTTTAAAGTATTTTCGTAGTTGTTCTTTTTATAGGTACTTATTTTCACAAAATTCTAATGCTTCTTACAAGTTCAGAATTATATTTCTTATTTAACTTCACAGTGGGAGCATGTCCTCACTGGCATGAAATCTTCCATCGCTTTCTTTTCTGCTCCAGTGAGTGCATCACGGAATGAAAACCAGTGAGCCCATAATGGGGGTTGATATGAACATGGTCTAGTAATTTATTTAACTGTAAATCAATTGCTAGCTCTAGCTTTTAACATTATTATCAGTAAGAAATGATGGTGGCATACCTCACAATGCATCAGGAAATGGAGGCTGAGGTCTGCTTCTCCGAGCCATTGACCCACCACCTGCTAAGACTTCACTTAGCCTCTCGGTGAGCAGGTTGTGTTTGTATGTAGGATATATGAACCTTTTAGCAAAACAGCTCTTTTGGTCTATAAAGCTGAGTGATCTGAAATATACCAAGAACCTCTTTTCATAACAGAATGAGTGCACTGTCTTCTCACCAGAATTGAATTGACATTAATGAAGATTATTTACCCCAACATCAATTAAAAAAAATAATGAAGAGAAAGAATTTCATCAGAGAGCACTAATAAAGCACCTAAAACCTTAAAACTTTCTGGGGCCTTTACAAATCTGCCACAGACAAGCATATTTTGCTTTAGTTGCACTTGTATGAATAAAGTATTTAAATTAAAATAAATTTAAGGTTTGTCAATGTTAGATAAAGCAGAAGCTGAAATACTGAGCCTGGATAATATTATTTTGGTGTTTATAAAACTTGCAAAGGCTTGAAATAATCATTTGCAAACTGGATTCTAATTATGCATGAAAAAAACAAAACAAAAGCGAAAACAGAAAAAAACAATAAGCAGACGAGCACTCTGAACCGAGTTATGTATGTTATGTATATATATTAAACACATACAAAACACACATAAACTCACCACTGCCCCTTGAACTTCAGTCCTGGTGAGGGGAGGTTTGAGAAACAGTTCAAGAAGAAAGCACAAGGCAAACCCCATGGGCTGCCTTTTAGATGTTGCTGAATCACTGTTTCCTGAGCAGCTGAAGCAGGTAGGTAGGGAGAATCACAAAAAGGTGCTGAGAGGAGCTTTGCGACTGAGCAGGTTAAGGGCTTAGTGCAGGTCTCTAGCGCTGTCTCTGTTTTTGCTGAGCACCTGGGAAACCCTCGCCTGGGTAACTTTTTGTTTAATGTTTTCCAGAATTAAAGCATTAACTTTCATGCCTTATTTAAAGTCTATGTCTTGCAGGATATCTTGAAATATATTTAAGAGGAAACAAGGCAGCAGCTATAAGACAGAAATATGCAAGCCTATTTCAATTATAAGTGATAAATCATATCTCAGTCCAGAGATCTAAAATTAATTTGAATGTGGATGGTTTTTCTGAAGTGGTGTAAGGTAGTGACATCTTGTGGACATTTATGGCAACTGCAGGCAACTCATATTGTACTGTAAAGCCCACCATTCATTCCTTCTTCTAACCTTCCTTGTTTGTTTGCTTACTCATTCAGTCACCCGTCCATCCATCCACACTCCAAATACCTTGAGATTGACACTTTAATTTCTCTGGTTTTCCTGTAAACTGTAAGTGATGGTCTGTTAAAAATAAAGGTCATATTTTAGTGACTGTGTTCCTTTAGGGCCAAATACCACCCTGTCCTCTCCCTACCTTGGAAAAAAACAAAAACAGGATGGGGGAAGGGGATATGGACTCAAAAGAGCACAGATATTGGAGACAAAATAGCTTTACTTAAGGCATATATCTGCTTAATTGCTGTGTGAACATGGCGAAAGTGAACCAACTCTTTGAGTACAATTTTCCTCTTAGTTGGAATAATAGCAATATTGTCAGAATTGTGGAGGTTAAAAATGAGTTAGAGTGTAATCTGAGTTATTAAGGTGATAGATTTCTGAGATGATGGTACAGATAAGCCATTGTGATATGAGGCATCTAAGCTCTTTAGGTATCAACTTTCTCACCCGTAAAGGGTGTGTATAAAACAAGCTGACCAGCAAGGTTGCTTCGGCTTCTAACATTTTATAATTTGATATTTTTCTTCATACTCTTATGGGGCTCTTTATTTCTAGTCATGAGCTCCTAGCCTGCAATTGTGCCAGCGTAAGCTAATTTATTTTTTGGCGAGTAACTATTTTGTTTTCTGAGTAATTTCTAAAGGAAAATACTGGCATTTTATAAGTTGTCTGTTACCACTGACAATTCAGTTTTATGGCTGGGGTAATTAGGCAAGTTCTGAATTTATAAAGAAATAGATAAACATCTTGGCAAATATTTAAAGCTCCCCTGTGTATCCATCAGGCACAATACATACGTCATGGACGTCGCCCTCTTCTGGCCCAAAACTGTAGGGCAAGCAACACAGTAAGTCTTTCTCAGTCTCCCTTTCTAGCTCATTTGCTTCTCAACAAAATAACGCATTTGGCTAACCAATTCACAAATTGAGCTTATATTCTAATATTTTTTTCTATGACAGTGAGGCATAACGTATTTTCAGGCGAGTTTGTTCTTTCCTTCCTTCATCCTCTTTTTCTTTCATGTGATTAGTTTTCTAAACATTACCAGAATAGTTGCAGTTCCTCTGAAAAGAGGTGATATTCTATTTAATTGTAATTCTCAGTTCATAAAGCTCGTTCCCAGTCTCTTCTTTGTTTCCCAGATTAACAAGGCAAAGTTAGTGGCACCGGACATTACTTCCATGTCTACATTAGAATCCCGAGGCCCGAAGAAGCAGCGTAACTCTCCTTTTGGACACACACCCTGTGAGTGATGGCAATACCATCAGGACCTTGGGCAGCTGTCTTGGGCTTAGGTCTGGTATTGCCAACTGTGCAAGTTCATTTCAAGAATTATATAAAAAACCCTTGTTGCTATTAGTTTGAATAAATTGTAGTTGGGATTTGGTTTTAAACCTTCGTTAATCTCTGAATGAGGAATGATCCATTTAGAAAGACAGAAAGGCCAACAAATGGTCTGGGGTTGTATCTTCGGAGAAGCAGACTCTGAGGCAAGGATTTCATTTTAAGTAGTTTGGAAAGTGATAACGAAAAGGATTTAGAATGGGGACGTGAGACAGGGAAGTGACAGAACATAATAGAGGGTGTATCATTAGTAGATTACCTCTGTGGGTAAGGGGCTCAGTCTGCAGAAGACTCCTGGGAGACAGATTAGAGCACACCCCAGAGTTGTCCCACCTGAGAGAAGAGGAGGCTGGGTCAACCTTAATTTGTCACTGAGACAATCCCTAGCACCATGGTGTCCTGCAAACAGGCCCAGCATGCTCAGCCCCAGACAATAAGCAAGAAGCTGTTGCGTGCACAGGAAAGGCAAGTGCGGAGAGTATGTGGGCAGATACCCCTTCACAAATACACCTGCTCTTCCTCTGTCTATCATGATGGTGAGTCACCTGCCGAGTACAATGCAATATGCTGAGGGGGACGCAAAATAAAGGTAAAGATCTTGGAAATAGATGTAAATATAGGGTGTATGCTTATGGCAATAGGCTAATTGAGAATTACAAATAAAGAGTGGAGTAAAATAGAATATCACCTCTTTTCAGAGGGACTGCAACTATTCTGGTACACACTTGAAACAATAACACTATAGGACAGCTATTATCAAGAGTCAAAATGAGTAAAATGGGTATCAAATCCTACAAGGGTTCAGAGAGGGGACAATTGGAGAGCCTTGCTAAGGAAGAACTCCAGGAGCTGATGGGATTTGAGAGGGAGCATGAGGACTGAAGGTGGGATTGAAGCAAAGGTGTAGATGTGTATGCATAACATTTTCATCTGTCCTCTAGAAAACAGGAAGCTGAAAGTCCCTCCTCCTTAATATCAAATTAAAACATGCATATAGCTTAAAATAAAAGAAATATTTTGGAAGCTTATATGGGTGTAAATAAAAGTACATCTAATATTATTTTAAAGTAAATTATAAGAAAATAAGCTTATCACATAGAGCTACAGAGGTATTACTGCTACTAATAAAACAGATTGGTAAGGTGTGGTTAAAAGCCCTCTTTAAAGTTTGTAGCCTTAAGTTTATATATTTGTGTAGGATAGATCTGAAAATAAACAAGCTAAGTATTCATTTCAAGGATTTAGAATAAGAAAAGCTAATTAAATTTCCTAAAAACAGAAAGAA
>PVJN01024885.1:0-30539 GCA_004026805.1 Lasiurus borealis
GTTTTCAGTATCTTGCTCTCTGTCTTCCTCTGGCACCCCCATAATTCTGATGTTGGTACACTTGAAGCTGTCCCATAGTCTCCTTACATTATATTCACATTTTGGATTCTTTTCTCTTCTTGCTTTTCCAGTTGAGTGTTTTCTGTTTCTTTATATTTCAAATTTTTTATTTGATTCTTGCCTTTCTCTAGTCTGCTGTTAGGACTCTGTTTATTTTTTATTTCAGTCAGTGTCTCTAGTTGGTCCTTTTTCATCTCCTCTTGGGACTCGCTAAATTTAGGCATCATCTCTAGCATCTCTAGTTGGCTCTTTTGCATATCTAGTAGGTTTTTTTGTATCTCTAGTAGGCTTTTTTGCATCTCCTCTTGGCTCTCGCTAAATTTATCCATCTTTTCTAGCATATTCTTGAAAAATCTTATAAACGTGGTTTTGAACTCTATATCCAGTCGTTTTTTCCTCTCCATTTCTTTTGTGTGTGATCCCTTCCCTTGTCTTGGCATTTTCCCTATGTCTTGCAAAACCACAGAAGCCTCTGTTGAGCTTGGGTTGGGTGGAGTCTCAGGGCTTAAGGGACCGCCTTGCCTTCCAGTTGGCCCCGCCCTCCACAGCCCCGGAGTCTCACGTGACTGGGTAATCACTGGAGCCGTCCTTGTGCGCACGCACACCTGCAGTGCCTCTAGACCGCTGCCTTTCCAGCTCCCCTGCGCCCCAGGACCACACGAGTCTAGATCTCCAGGGTTTCGCCCGAAACAGGGGCCCAGTGGACTCAGAAGTGACACAGTTGGGAGGGTCTGTCTCCTGCCCAGTCGCAAAAGCCAGCAGCACAATCAGCAATCTGTCCTCCGTGCAGCGCCATGTGTGTGCGCGACCGTGACCAGGCCTCCTATCTTTTGCGACTCCCCTAAATTTCTGTGCACTTCTCCCTTTTCACAGTCCAAACTCCCCCTGTATGAGTTTCAGCTGGGTCTGGGGTTTAGTGTCGTAGGATAAGGGGTTCAATGCCTTTGGGAGTCTCCGTTTCCCTCCTGCCAGAGAAAGCCAGCCAGGTACGCGGGCACCCGCTCTCTCAGCGCGCGCGTCTCCGTACCTCAGCTTTTTGCAGCTCCTCTGGGTCTCTGTGAGCCCCTCTCTTTCCTTCTAGTTGTAGAACTTATACTCGGCCAGCTTTCCTGTGGTTCTGGATGATGTCTGTTCTGTCTTTTAGTTGTAGTTTTGAAATTGTTGTGCAAGGCAGCAGTGTAGGTGTTTACCTATGCCGCCATCTTGGCTCCTCCCATGATAAATTCTTTACCTCACTGAACTATAATTCAGAAGAGATAAAGTAAATAACCTAAGTGTCTGTCAATGCATGAACAGATGAAGTAAATGTGGTGGGTATATATAGAAAGGAATACAATCATTCCTCAGAATCCAAGAAAGATTATTTCAGAACTCAATGCAGATACCAAAATTCACAGAAGCTCAAGACTATTATATAAAACTAGAGGCATGGTGCACAAAAATTTGTGCACAATGAGGGTTGTTCCTCAGCCCAGCCTGCACCCTTTTGCAATCCAGGACCCATCAGGGGATCAGGCCTAAACCAGCAGTTGGCCATCCCTCTTAAAATCTGGGACCGTTGGCTCCTAACCACTGGCCTGCCTGCCTGCCTGATAGCCCCTAACCACTCATTTGTCTGCCTGATCAACCATAACCGCCTCTGCCTCAGCCCCTGCCACTATGGCTTCATCCAGAAGGACGTCTGGAATAATATCCAGAAGTTAGTTCAGCTGTCCAGTCTAATTACCATATTACACTTTTATTATTATAGATATCATAGAACAATGCATGCAGTCAGCCCATCACATCCGAGGATTTCCAACTTTGGATCAAAAATACTGTTTTTTGGTTAATTGTTGGTTGAATCCTCAGATGCAAATCCCCAGAGATGAAGGGATGACTGTAATATTCAGCCATAAAAAATAAATGAAATATTGCCATTTTCAACAGTTTGGATGAATTTTGATGGCATTATGCTAAGTGAAATAAATCAGACAGAGAAAGACAAATATCATTTGATCTCATTTATATATGGAATCTGAAAAAAAGAAAGAAAGAGAAAGAAAAGAAAAAAAAAACAAGCTCAGAAAACAGATTAGTGGTTTCCAGGATTGGGGAGGAGGTGTCAAAAATTGGTTTTATAACTGTAAGTTATAAAATAAGTCCACAGGTTATAATGTACAGCTTGGTGCCTATAGTTAATGATACTCTTGCATATTTGAAAGTGGCTAAGAGAATAGATCTTAAAAGTCCTCGACACAAGAAAAAGAATGTTTCTGTAACTATATAAGGTGATGGACTTTAACTAAACTTATTGTGGTAAACATTTCACAATATATACAAATATCAAATCATTATTTTTTATACCAGAAACTAATATGTATTATACATCAATTATACCTCAATAAAAAATTTTAGTAAAAATGTTAAAAATAAAGGTGACAGATATGTTTAGACACACAAACTCTAAGACTTTTTGCATATATAGATACTCAAAAAAAGAAAAATAGTTCCACAAGAGGTAAAAAAAAACATAGGGAAACAGTAGAAAGCTTTTTAAAATGATGAGCAAAGAAGCTGTTACATTATGTTATTATTTTAAGTATTAACTATTGCTTGTGGAGGGAATATTGTATTTAAAATTCTACATTATAAAAATAAGGAAGGTAGAAGAGGAAGAATACAAGTGTATTAAAACAAGCCAAGGCCCTTGTCTTGTCTAAGAGGAGGGCAGAGATGTTGGATAATTTACATATTGTTAGAATGTACATGTATATTGAAAATTCATAGATGATGTATGAAAAATTTAAATAGTTTCCAAAACAATGGAGAGAAAAGGGAAGTTGGGGAGAAATAAAAATATATTCTTTTAAGATTTTAGCAATAAGTCCAAATATGACAAGGCTTCTTCAAAATTCAAGAATTTATTCATAATAAATGTCAACATATTAAATTCATGTATTAAGAGATAATCCTTCAGGTTGAATTTTTTTTTAACTCATGTATTTTAGAAAGTGCATTTTTATGGTAAAAGCAATGGGGAAAGCAAAACCAATGGCAGAACATAGGTTGAAGAGCTGTAGTTCTTTCAGAGAGCTGGCGGGGGCTAAACTAAGACAGCCCTGGGATGGGGCTGAAGAGAAGTGGGAATGCAAAGACATGTGAGAGGGAGACCTCATGGACATGCCAATCAATTAAAACAAGCTGAGTTAGAAGGACCTCCTGAGGAAGATTAGCAGAGTTTTACGCTAAGCATCATCTACAAACTGATGGTGATTAGAAGGGAAGATACTGGTCAAATTGCCTAAAAGGGTGGAAGAAAGGTAAGCATTAAATTCTTGACAACAGAATGCTTGAAGGTCCCACAGAGAAAGAGGATCCGTCTGACAACCACATGACAGATAAAGATCAATTTTGTCACACAGCCATTTAAAAAGTACTTTGGAAAGAGGTGGTCATCAATATCAGATATATCACCAGAGGTCAAGTAAAGCAAGAACCAAGAAGCATATGTTGAATTTGAGGCTATGGCCTTATTAACCTGCTGTTTAATGATTGAGTACCAGATTGAATGCAAACACTGATTTCTGCAGGTTCACCTACAGGGTCTCCCCAGGCTACCTGGGGTACTGAGCAGTTTAATGCCCATATTGAAATGCCACCATCCCCATCCAGTAGCTGGAATTTTCCTTGGGTCCTCTCAAGGCTTCTTCAAAATTCAAGAATTTCTCAATACCCAACTTTCATCAACTTCACAACAGCTAGCTCAGAATTCTAGTCTCTGAATTCTCTGCCCTTTTTCAGGATTTTCTCACTTTTTCTCTTTCAAGGATGGGATGAGTCCTCCTTTGTTTTGGAGGGTGGAAATCAGCCATCCTGTTTTTATAGTCAGTAACAAATATTAATCAAGCAGTTTCTATGAACCAGTCACTGAGCTCTGGGCTTTCACATATTTAATTTATTCCTTACAAGCCAGTGGTGAAGCAGGTACTATTTTGCAGAAGGAGAATTTTTGCAGCAAAGTTTACAAATGTTGCCTTTTTTTTTTTTTTTTTTTTTTTTTAGATTAAGTGTGAACAAGAACACTCATTCCTGGATCAAAGAGGTTCTACTGCAGTCACAGTGAACGTAAGTAGCATTTTGTAGATCCAATATGGTGAGCCACATTAGAGTTGTAAATAATTGTTTTAAACATTTGGTATATAACATGTTGAATAGACCTTCTCAAGGAAGTAGACTTGGGAAAGGAAGTATCTTGGTCAGCTCAGTCTGCTGTAACAAAATACCATAACATTTATTTTCACAGTTCTGAAGATTGGAAGTTTAAGATTAAGGTGCCAGCATAGTCAGGTTCTAGTGAGGACACACTGCCTGACTTGTAGACAGCTGTCTTCTCACTGAATCCTTACATGGCCAAGGGAGAATTCTGGTCTCTTCATCCCTTTGGGTGCCAAGGCCATCCTGGGGGCTCCACTCATGACCTCATGCAAATCAAATTACTCTCAAAGACCAACCTCTTCTACCCCACCTCCCTCCAACACCAATACCTGTGAATTGGGGCCTTGACATAGGAATTTGGGAGGAAATATGAACATTCAGCCCTTATATAGTAGGAGAGAAAGAATAAGTGGGATGGGGAGGAGGGAAAGAAAGGGAGAAAAAGCAGGGAAGACTCGGGTGCACCAGGGACTTGGGCCAGAAATGCACAACCACCACAGGAAATTCTCCCCTAGACCCAAACAGCCTTCCAGCCAGGAAAAGGAGACAGCTCACACCTGGCTTCAATAAATAGCCTCTTCTGCAAGCCCCACCTCAGTCTTCCAACTGCCATGAAATACTGGGTTTTCTAAAACCCAAATTGCAACTTTCCTGGCACTCTGCCATTTCAACTACAATTTCAATATTTTTTTTGAAGCAATGCATTTATTTATGCTCTCCTCATTAAAATGCTTTTTGAGGAAAAAAAACAAACAAAAAAAACACCTGTCTGATATTTAAGATGCCTCAATCGGAATGTCCTTTTCCAAAGAAGAGAGTGTAGGTAGAATAGCCCTTTGATCATTCTTTTCTCCTTGTTACCCAATATATTAATTTTTCAGAGGGCTTTCAAGTTAGAAGAACTGAATGCTCCCTCCTGGCCTCCTGTGTTCTGCTGACACAGGCACTCAGAGACAGAAACAGCAGCACTTTCATCAATCCCATTTGAATATTCTCCATGTTATTGTCTGTACTTGGACAAACAATACAAGCTTTTTTCAGTCTGGTCATTTATGGTTTTCTTAACTTTGTGATTAAGTTATCATCAATACCATTTAAATATTCTCTATTGTCTATTTTATTTTTGTGAACTTGAACAAAAGCCATGTTCATTGGTCACTTATGGTTTCCTTAACTTTGTGATTAAGCCAGAAAAATTCTGTTTGAAACTGCATATAATTTAAGGCTTCAGATCCAACTATGTATTTCCACTTGCCTGTGGTCCCAAATGATTTCAGTATTTCTACTTGCTTTAGGGACTCCCAGAATCAGCATATATGACCTCCAGCTGCCCTGCTCAGCAGCAGCCAGAGGAAACTGGTGAAGGGCTTTTTCCACCTAAGACCACAATTTCTGAAACCACTTCCGCTCCTCACTTTTCTTGACCTTTCTTCAGCATTAGTCCCTGTTAACCACACCAACCTTGAAACCCTGTGTGTGTGTGTGTGTGTGTGTGTGTGTGTATGGCGCGCGAGCGCAAGCAACGATTTTGGCATCAACAGACCTGGATATGAATCACATTCTGACACTTTTTAACTGAAAGACATCGGGGAAGTTGGTTAAACACTCTAAGCATGTGTTTCCACATCTATAAATAGAAATGATAATCCCTACTTCATAAGACTGTGGTAAAGACTAAATTAGCTGTGTGTGGTGTTCACAGTCTCCATGAGTTGCCAATAGACTGATCCTCCCCATTTCACATTTTTATTTCCTTTGCTGGCTCCTGAAAATTAACATGGCCCAAGCTGCAATCTTTAGCCATCTCCTCGCCTCTAATTTTGCATATGTCTCCCCCATCTCCCTTCCAGACTTCTCATGGGAATCAGCAGATTACACTCATGAAATGACCCTTGGAGAAATGGTTTCACCTCTAGGTATCAGTTTCCATATTTGTAAAATGAGATGCTAAGTTGGTTAATCAGGCAACATTCCCCTATTGCCCTTCCTAAATAAATTAATTTCCTCCTTTCTTTTCTCATCCCATTTCTCTCCTTGTCCTCAATAGAATTTGAATTGTTTGCCAGATGACAGTAGTCTCGGTTAGAAAATGTTTGTATAGATTCTGTCTCTTAGCATCCATCACCTAGCACAGCTATGGATATTTCAAATATGAATGATTTTAAGAAATTTGTTCAGAAATGTAGTTCAGTATAGTGAATGGCTTAAATTTATGAGGATATTGAGATGTTTCCACCATCACTAAGCTGAGGTACACATGTTAAGTTATTTCCATGAGAGAGTAACTTTGTGAAGCCATTCAAGAAAGCAGTTTGGCACTACTTAACAAACTTACTACTTAATTACACTCTACTAGGTAGAAGTTCCACCTGGATATAAAGGTGTTAAGGGAACTGCACCTTCTTGAAGGGGAAAGTGGATGTTATCAGAAACCTGAAAAGTCCAAGAATCTACACCTACGGCACCTATCAAACAACTGCAGACTGGAGAACACTGGTCCCAAGTGGCACAAGCATGCAGATTCAGAGGAGCTTTACACTTCCTCACAAAAAGGAGATACAGAACTACATAACTAGACACCTGGAAAAGAAAGAGCATGAGAGAAAGAAACAGCCAGCATATGAAAGAAAAGCAGGCATCACCAGAAAAGGAAGTAAACAAAATGAAAGCAAGCAACCTGTCAGAGAAAGAATTCAGAGAAATGGTCATAAGGTGGATGAAAAGAATGGAAGAAATTTCGACAATATGTGTAAGAACCAAGAGGAAATGAAAAAAGACATCAAAGCTATAAAGAACACATCAAGAGTAGACTAGAAGAAAAAGAGGACAGCATCAGTGAGCTAGAAGACAAGATAGAAAAAAAATACCTAAGTAGAGCAGCTCCTAGAAAAAAATTAAAAAGCAGGAAGAGAGCATAAGGAAAATTTGGAACAAATTTGTTTGATAAAACAAAACTACATGTGCATAATAGGGGTGCCAGAGGAGAGGAAACTGAGCAAGGAATAGAAAACCTGTATGAAGAAATAATGTCAGCAAATATCCCTGATATAGGGAAGAAAAAACCCACACAAATCCAAGAAGCTCACAGAGTCCCAAACAAAATGAACCCCAAAATATTGACACCAAGGCACATTATTATTAAATTGTCAAACATCAATGACAAAATAAGGAATTTTAAAAGAAGCCAGAGAGAGACAGAAAGTTACCTACAAAGTATCCCCTATCAGATAAGCAACTGATTTCTCAACAGAAACACATCAGGCCAGAAGGGAATGGAATGAAATATACAAATTAATGCAAAGGAAGGGTTTGAATCCAAGAATACTGTACCCAGCAAGGCTATTAATCAAAATTGAAGGTGAAATCAGCTTTACAGACAAAAAAGGACTAAGGAAGTTTATTACCAACAAACCAGCAATGCAAGAAATGCTAAAGGGTCTGCTGTAAAAAAAAAAAAAGAAAGAAAGAAAGAAAGAAAGAAAGAAAGAAAGAAAGAGAAGAAGGAACACAGGCATAAAGAATAAAAATGGCAACAAACAAGTACCTATCAATAATAACTTTAAATGTAAATGGATTAAATGCTCCAATCAAAAGACATAGGGTAATGGATTGGATAAGAAAACATGATGCATATATAGGCTGTCTACCAGAAACACAACTCAGAAAAAAAAAGCCACACACAGACTGAGGGTAAAAGGATGGAAAGAGGTTTTTCAGGCAAATGGAAATGAAAACAAAAAGCTGGGGTAGCAGTACTTATATCTGACAAATTAGATATGAAAGTGAAGCACATAAAAAGAGATAAGGAAGGCCACATAATAATACGAAAAGGAGCAATCCAACAAGAAGAAATAACTCTGGTGAACATATATACACCCAAAACAGGAGCACCCAAATACATAAAAAAAAAAAAAACTCCTGGAGGATATCAAGGGAGAGATTGACAGCAATACAATCATAGTAGGAGACTTTAATACCCCACTATCACCATTGGATAAACCCTCTAAACAAATAATCAGTAAAGAAACATCAATTCTAAATGACTCACTAGATCAGATGGAATTAATTGACATCTTCAGAATATTTCACCACAAAGCCACAGAATATACATTCTTCTCAAGTGCATACGGGTCATTTTCAAAGTTAGACCCTATATTGGGTCACAGGCAAAGTCTTCAAATTCAAGAAGATCAAAATCATATCAAGCATCTTCTCAGATCACAGTGGCATAAAACTAGAAATTAACTACAATAAAAACAATCCAAAAAAAAAAAACAACAAGCACATGGAGACTAAATAGCATGCTATTAAACAATAACTGAGTTGCCAGAGAGATCAAAGAAGACATAAAAAACATCATGGCAACAAATGACAATAAAAATACAATAATCCAAAAATCTATAGGATACAGTGAAAGCAGTCTTGAGAGAGGTCATAGCTCTACAAGCCAACTTCAAAACAAAAAATAAAACAAAAAAAACAATGGTAATAAATTATCTACCCTACAACTCAAAGAACTAGAAAGAGAGCAACAACAAAGGCCCAGCATAAGCAAAAGGAAGAAAATAATAAAAATCAAGGCAGAGATAAGTGACATAGAGACAAAAAAAAAATACAAAAGATCAACAAAACCAAGAGTGGTTCTTTGAAAGAGTAAACAGATTGATGAACCTCTAGCCAGACTCACCAAGAAACAAAGAGAGATGATTCAAATAAACAAAATCAGAAATGAAAGAGGAGAAATAACAACAGACCCCACTAAAATACAAAGACTGTTTAAAAAAATACTATGAACAATTCTATTCCAACAAACTGGACAACCTGGAGAAAATGGACATATTCCTAGAAAAATACAACCTTCCAAAACTCAATAAAAAAGAATCTAAACATCTCAGTAGACCAATAACTATGGAAGAAATTGAAGCAGTCATCAAAAAGCTTCCAGCAAACAAAAGCCCGGAGCCAGATGGCTTCACAGACGTGTTTTACCAAACATTGGAGGAAGAACTAAAACCTATCCTCCTCAGACTATTTCAAAAAATTTAAGAGCAAGGAATACTTTCAACCTCATTCTAGGAAGCCAGCATCACCCTAATACCAAAACCAGATAAAGACAACACAATGAAAGAGAATTATAGACCAATATCCCTCATAAACAAACTTGCCAAAATCCTCAACAAAATTCTAGTAAATCATATCCAGCAGCACATCAGAAAGATCATACTCCATGACCAAGTAGAATTTATCCCAGGGATGAAAGGATGGTACAATATCTGCAAATCAATAAACATGATACATCACAAACAAATTGAGAGAAAAAAAACACATAGTCATATCAATTGATGCAGAAAAGCATTTGACAAAACCCAACAACCATTTTTTTTAAATCTTTCAGCAAGGTGGGAATGATAGGAACATACCTCAAGATAATAAAAGCCATATATGATAAACCCACAGCCAACATCATACTCAATGGGCAAAAAATTAAAACCATTTCCCCTAAGAACAGGAACAAGACAAGGATGCCCACATTCACCACTCTTGTTCGACATAGTACTGAAAATATTAGCCAATGCAATTAGACAAAATAAATATGAAATAAAAGGCATCCAAATTGGGAAAGAAGTAAAGCTGTCCTTATTTGCAGATTACATGATATTGTAGATAAAAAAAAAACCCTAAAGATTCCATCAAAAAATAATTAGACTTAATAAATGAATGTTGCAACGCAACAGAATACAAAATGAACTCCATGAAATCTATGGCATTTCTATACACCAATAGTGAACTTATAGAAACAGAGACTAAAAAAGCAATCCCATTTACCATCATACCAAAAAAAATTAAGATACCTAGGAATAAACTTAACTAAAAAGATAAAAGACCTATACTCAGAAAATTAGAGGACACTGAAAAAAAGAGAGGCAGATGTAAACAGATGGAAAAACATACCATATTCGTGGATTGGTAGAATCAACATCATTATAATGTCCATACTACCCAAAGCAATCTATGGATTCAATGCACTACCCATTAAAATACCAACAGCATATTTCACAGACCTAGAAAGAACTCTCCAAAAATTCATCTGGAATAATTAATAAATAAATAAATAAATAAATAAATAAATAAAAAACAAATAGTCACAGCAATCCTAAGAAAGAAGAACAAAGTATTTGGAATCTCGATACCAGATTTCAAATTGTATTACAAAGCCACTGTTCTCAAAACAGCCTGGTACTGGCATAAGAACAGACATATACACCAATGGACTAGAATAGAGAGCCCAGAAATCCACCCAAACCACTATGCTCAATTAATATTTGACAAAGGAGGCATGAACATACAATGGAGTCAAGACAGTCTCTTCAATAAATGATGTTGGGAAAATTAGACAGATACATGCAAAAAAATGAAACTAGACCACAACTTACACCATACACAAAAATAAACTCAAAATAGATACAGGACTTCAAAATAAGGCTGGAAACTATAAAAATACTAGAGGAATCCACAGGTAGAGAAATCTCAGACATATGCCAAAGCAATTTCTTCACTGATACTGCTCCTGAGCAGTGGACACTAAAGAGAAAATAAATAAATGGAACTACATCAAAATAAAAAGGTTTTAACAGCAAAAGAAACCATCAACAAAACAACAAGAAAGACCACTGTATGGGAGAACATATTTGCCAATGTTATCACTGATACGGGTTTAATCTCCAACATCTACAGGGAATTTACACAACTTAATAAAAGGAAGATAAATGATCCAATAAAAAAAAAATGGGCAATGGACCTAAATAGAATCTTTTCAAAAGAAGACTAAAGGAAGGCCAAGAGACATATGAATACATGCTCAAATTTGCTAATTATTCGAGAGATGCAAATCAAAATAACAATTCGGTACCATCTCATACCTGTCAGAATGGCAATCATCAACAAATCAACAAATGACAGGTGCTGGTGAGGATGCAGAGAAAAAGGAACCCTGGTGCACTGCTGGTGGGAATGCAGACTGGTGCAGCCACTTTGGATAACAGTATGGCGTTTCCTCAAAAAACTAAAAATTGGAGTATTGTCAAGGTGGAGAAAGAGATCAACCAAAGGACTTGTATGTATGCATATAAGCATAACCAATGGACACAAAACATGGGGTGGGGCGGCGGGATGAGGACATGTTACAGGGGGTAGGGGAGGTTGGGGGAACGTCAATGGGGAAAAAAGAGGAGATATATGCACTACTATACATATTACTTTAAACAATAAAAAATAAAAAAGCAAAAAAAATAATAAAAATAAATAATAAAAAAAGATGTTAAGGGAACTGTTACGAGAATGGTCACCATGGCACAAATTTGGAAGGATCTTGGAATGATGATGGGTGAACAGGTAGATAACAGGGTGATCTATAACCCCAGAAAACTATTCAATAAATAGAAGCTAAGAATTAGATGTACATACAGTGGTATGAATAGCTCTTAAAGAGAGTACTGAATTTTTGAAAAATAAAATAAACAAATGCTCTATTCAGCACAATACTATTTACATAATTAATAATACATGCCCACATAATTGGGCACCATTAGAGAATTCAAGGGAATTAACTCATTGGTTTTGAGTAAAATAACTGGTAAATAAGAAAAGAATCAAGCATTTATTCTGATTTTCCTCTATGAATTATATTATTGATAAATAATATATTAGGGGGAGGGGGAAGTTTCATGTTATAGAAGTACTCCAGACAATAAACAAGGAAGAAATGCTATAATTAAAATATCACCATTTTGCAACACGTAATTGTGGCAGACTATAAGACTCAAATTATCCCTAATATTCATGCCCTTGTGTAATCTCCTCCCCTTGAGTATGCATGGGACATGGAGCTTGCTTCTAACCAATGGAAAATTGTAAAGGTGAAGGAATTCTCCGTGACTACATTACATAAGATTGGACCTCCATCTTGCTAGGAGATTCTCTCTATTGACTGTCTCTCTTGCTGGCTTTGATGAAGTAAGCTGCTACAAAGAGAGGCCCAGAAGACAAGGAACTAGGTGTTATCTCCCCAACAGCCAGAAAGGAATTGAGACCTTCTGACAGACAACTCAAGGGATCTGAATCCTGCCAACAGCCACATAAGCTTGGAAACAGATTCTTCCCCAGTCAAGCCTCAAATGACATTCCAGTCCAGCCAACACTTTGTAGCTTTCTGAGAGACCCTGAAGCCAAGGCATAGGTAACTCATGCCTAGATTTCTGACTGTGAAATAAGTAATGTGTTTTGTGTTTTTTGTTGTTGTTTGTTTTTGTTTTTGTTTATTTTTTATTGTGTTACATGTATACATATCTTCCCATTACCCTCCCCTCCCAGGTATACCCCAACCCCTCGGTGTGTTGTGTTCATTGGTTATGCTTATATGTATGCATAAAAGTCCTTTGGTTGATCTGTTATCTACCCAACCTCTCCTTAATCTTCCAGCTGTAATTTGACAGTCTGTTTGATGTTTTACTGCCTCTGTATCTATCCTTTTGTTCATCAGTTTATAATGTTCCTTATTATCCACAAATGAGTGATATCATGTGGTGTTTCTCTTTCATTAACTGGCTTATTTCACTTAGCATAAGGCTCTCCAGTTCCATCCAGGTTGCTGCAAATGGTAAGAATTCCTTCTTTTTAAAGGCAGCATAGAATTCCATTGTGTAGATGTACCACAGTTTTCTAATCCACTCATCTGCTGACGGGACCTAGGATGTTTCCAAATTGTAGCTATTGTAAATTGTGCTGCTATGAACATAGGGGTGCATAAATCCTTTCTGATTGGTGTTTCTACTTTCTTAGGATATAATCCTAAGAGTGGGATTGCTGGGTTAAATGGGAGTTCCATTTTTAGTTTTTTGAGGAAACTCCATACTGTTCTCCAAAGTGGCTGCACCAGTCTGCATTCCCACCAACAGTGCATGAGGGTTCCTTTTTCTCCGCATTCTCGCCAACATTTGTCGTTTGTTGATTTGTTGATGATTGTCATTTTAACAGGTGTGAGATGGTATCACATTGTTGTTTTGATTTGCATCTCTCGGATAATTAGTGATTTTGAACATGTTTTCTTGTGTTGCTTGGCCTTCCTGATGTTGTATTTCGAAAAGGTTCTATTTAGGTCCATTGCCCATTTTTTTATTGGATCGTTTTTTTTATTGGATCATATAAGTTGGCTGTAGATGTTGGAGATTAAACCTTTATCAATGATAACATTGGCAAATATGTTCTCCCATGAAGTGGGCTTTCTTGTTGTTTTGTTGATAGTTTCTTTGGCTGTGAACATGCTTTTTATTTTGATGTAGTCCCATTTGTTTATTTTTTCTTTAGCTTCCATTGCCCTTGGAGCAGTATCAGTGAAAGAGTTCTTTTGGCATATGTCTGAGATTGTGCTGCCTGTGGATTCCTCTAGTATTTTTATGGTTTCCCATCTAATGTTTAAGTCCTGAGTTTATTTTTGTATTTGGTGTAAGTTGGTGGTCCAGTTTCATTTTTTTGCATGTATCTGTCCAATTTTCCCAACACCATTTATTAAAGAGGCTGTCTTGGCTCCATTGTATGTTCATGCCTCCTTTGTCAAATATTAATTGAGCATAGTGGTTTGGGTGGATATCTGAATTCTCTATTCTATTCCATTTATCTATATTTCTGTTCTTGTGCCAGTACCAGACTGATTTGAGAACAGTTGCTTTGTAATATAGCTTGAAATTTGGTATTGAGATTCCACCTACTTTATTCTTCTTTCTCAGGATTTCTGTGGCTATACACGGTCTTTTTTGTTCCAGATGAATCTTTGGAAAGTTCTTTCTAGGTCTGTGAAATACGTTGTTGGTATTTTAATAGGTAGTGCATTGAATCTATAGATTGCTTTGGGTAGTATCGACATTTTAATTATGTTAATTCTCCCAATCCATGAGCATGGTGTTCTTCCATCTGTTTATGTCTTCCTCTGTCTCTTTTTTCAGTGTCCTGTAGTTTTCTGCATATAGGTCTTTTACCTCTTTAGTTAGGTTTATTCCTAGGTATCTTAATTTTTTTGGTGCGATGGTAAATGAGATTGCTTTTTTAGTCTCTCTTTCTGTAATTTCACTATTAGCATACAGAAATGCCACAGATTTCTTGGCATTAATTTTCTATACTGCTACATTGCCAAATTCATTTATTAAGTCAATTACTTTTTGGATGGAGTCCTTCGGGTTTTTTATGTACAATATCATGTCATCTGCAAATAAGGACAGCTTTACTTCTTCTTTTCCAATTTGGGTGCCTTTTATTTCTTCTTCTTGTCTAATTGCAATGGCTAATACTGCCAGTACTATGTTGAACAGGAGAGGTGAGAGTGGCATTCCTGTCTTGTTCCTGTTCTTAGAGGAAATTAGTTTAGTTTTTGCCCATTGAGTAAGATGTTGGCTATAGGTTTGTCATATATGGCTTTTATTATGTGGAGGTATGATCCCTCTATTTCCACTTCACTGAGAGTCTTTATCAAGAAAGGGTGTTAGATTTTGTCAAATGCTTTTTCTGCATCAATTGATATGACTATGTGAATTTTATCTCTCAGTTTGTTTATGTGATGTATCATGTTTATTGATTTGCAGATATTGTACCATCCTTGCATTACTGGGATGAATTTTACTTGGTCATGGTGTATGATCTTTCTGATGTACTGCCAGATCTGATTTGCTAGAATTTTGTTGAGGATTTTGGCATCTATGTTCATGAGAGATATTGGCCTATAATTCTCTTTCCTTGTGTTGTTTTTATCTGGTTTTGGTATTAGGGTGATACTGGCTTCATAGAAGGTGTTTGGAAGTGTTCCTTCTTCTTGAATATTTTTGAATAATCAGAGGAAGATAGGTTTTAATTCTTCCTTGAATGTTTGGTAAAACTCTTCTGTGTATCCATCTGGTCTCGGGCTTTAATTTGCTGGAAGCTTTTTGATGACTGCTTCAATTTCTTTCATAGTTATTGGCTTATTGAGCTGTTTAGATTCTTCCTGATTGAATTTTGGAAGGTTATATTTTTCTAGGAATATGTCCATGTCTTGCAGGTTGTCCATTTTGTTGGAATAGAGTTGTTCATAGTATTTTTTAAGAATCCTTTGTATTTTGGTGGGGTCTGTTGTTATTTCTCCTCTTTCATTTCTGATTTTGTTTTTTGGTTCTTCTCTCTTTGCTTCTTGGTGAGCCTGGCTAGAGGTCCATCAAGCTTGTTTATCCTTTCAAAGAACCAGCTCTTGGTTTTATCGATCTTTTGAATTGTTCCTTTGGTCTCCATGTTGTTTATTTCTGCTCTGATCTTTACTATTTCCTTCCTTCTGCATAGATTGGGCTTCTCTTTTTGCTCTCTTTCTAGCTCTTTGAGTTGTATGGTTAGGAAATTTATTACCATTGTTTCCTGTTTTTTTTTTTTTTTTTTTTTGCAGTAGGCTTGTAGAGCTATGAACTTCCCTCTCAAGACTGCTTTTACTGTGTCGCATAAATTTTGTATTGTTGTGTTGTCATTGTCATTTGTTGCCATGATGTTTTTTATTTTTTCCTTGATCTTTCTGGTTACCCAGTCATTGTTTAATAGTATGCTGTTTAGTCTCCATGTGTTCGATTTCTTTGGATTGTTTTTATTGTAGTTGATTTCCAGTGTTATGCCACTGTGATCTGAGTAAATGCTTGATATGATTTCTATCTTCTTGAATTTGAAGAGACTTTTCCTATGACACAACATATGGTCCATCTTTGAAAATGACCCATGTGCACTGGAGAAGAATGTATATTCTGTGGCTTTGGGATGAAATGTTCTGAAGATGTCAATTAATTCCATCTGATCTAGTGAGTCATTTAGAATTGATGTTTCTTTGCTGATTTTTTGTTTAGAGGATTTGTACAGTGGTGACAGTGGGATATTAAAGTCTCCTACTATGATTGTATTGCTGTCAATCTCTCCCTTAATATCCTCCAGGAGGTTTTTTTTATGTATTTAGGTGCTCCTATATTGGGTGCATATATGTTTACCAGAGTTATTTCTTCTTGTCGGATTGTTCCCTTTAGTATTATGAAGTGGCCTTCTTTATCTCTTGTTATGTCCTTCACTTTGAGATCTCATTTGTCAGATATAAGTATTGCAACCCCAGCTTTTTTTTTCATTTCCATTTGCCTGAAATACCATCTTCCATCTCTTCACCCTCAATCTGTGTGCATCTCTTTTCCTGAGGTGGGTTTCTTGTAGACAGCAGATATATGGATCATGTTTTCTTATCCAATCTGTTACCCTATGTCTTTTGATTGGAGCATTTAATCCGTTTACATTTAAAGTTATTATTGATAGGTACTTATCTGTCGCCATTTTTAGTCTTTACCCCTGAGTTCCTTCTTTGCTTCCTATTTCTTTTTTTACAGCAGACCCTTTAGCATTTCTTGCATTGCTGGTTTGGTGGTAATATATTCCCTTAGTCCTTTTTTGTCTGCGAAGCTCCTGATTTCACCTTCAATTTTGATTGAAAGCGTTGCTGGGTATAATATTCTTGGATTCAGACCCTTCTTTTGCATGACTTTGTATATTTCATTCCATTCCCTTCTGGCCTGATGAGTTTCTGTTGAAAAATCAGTTGCTAGTCTTATGGGGGTTCCTTTGTAGGTAACTTTCTGTTTTTCTCTGGCCGCTTTTAAAATTCTTACTTTGTCATAGGTGTTAGCCAATTTAATTATAATGTGCCTTGGTGTCAGTTTTTTGGGGTTCATTTTGCTTGGGATTCTGTGAGCTTCTTGGATTTGTGTGGGAAGTTTTCTGTCATTATTTCTTAAAACAGGTTTTCTATTCCTTGCTCAGTTTCCACTCTTTCTGGAACCCCAATTATGCGGATGTTGTTTTGTTTCGTGTTATCCCAAAGTTCCCTTAGGCTCTCCTCTTGCTTTTTAATTTTTTTTTTTTAGAAGTTGCTGTACTTGGGTATTTTTTTCCCTACCTTGTCTTCTAGCTCACTGATGCAGTCCTCTGCTTCTTCTAGTCTATTTGTGATGCTTTCTATTGAGTTTTTTATAGCAGTGATGTCATTTTTCATTTCTTCTTGATTATTCTTCATTTCTTCTTGCTTCTTCTGCATTTCCTCTTGGCTCTTCTTCATTTCCTCTTGGATGTTATTCACATTGTCGATTTTGTCTTCCATTCTTTTCAGGCACCTTATGACCATTTTTCTGAACTCTTTCTCCAGCAGGTCTATTTCTTCTTCTATTTTGTTTACTTCCTTTTCTGGTGATACCTGCTTTTCTGTCATTTGCAGGCTGTTTCTTTGTCTGCCCATGGTTTTTCTTCTCTGGGTGTCTGATTATGTAGTTCTCTCTCCTACATTGATTTAAAGGCACAAACTACAACATGACCAGGTACAACACACAAGGGTCTTATCCCAGGCAAAATCTGACCTTTCCGTGTGGCGTGTGGAGCTTCTCTGAGTCCAAGTGTCTGCACCAATTGGAGATCGGTCTTCTGGGTCCCCTGGCTGTTCGGTGGGTGCTGCAGCTGTAGCTTTTCATACCTCTGTAGACATCCACTTCGCCCTCAAGATGACGCAGTCTCCGCTTTCGCACTGGTGGCTCCTGCAGACAAAAACCCTGCGGCAGTAGGGCTGCCTGGTCAGGGGAGCCCCATCCAGCAGTCCCCCACCTTCTCCTGGAGGATAACTGACTCTTAATTTGCCAACAAACACTCCCAGAGCAACTTTCAGCTGCTCTCCTCATCTGCCCAGCGATAAGGCTCCAGACACATCGGTCTATTCTGCCGCCATTTTTTCCACTCCCCTAATGTGTTTTGTTTTAAGCCTCTAAGTTTGTGGCAATCATTTTACATACCAATAGATAACTAATACAGACATACCTTGTTTTATTGCACTTCATTTTATTGCATGTCACAGCTTTTTTACAAACTTAAGGCAAGACCCTCAATCAGCAAAAAGATTACATCTCATCTAACTGTAAAACTTGCTTTATTGCAGTGGTCTGGAACTAAACCCTCAATATCTCCAAGGTATACCTCGACACTAATAATGGAATCCTAGATTTTGTTCATCAATGGCTGCTAATATCACACACACACACACACACACAGAAAATATTATGTGCTATTAGGAGACTGCAATACAGCCATAAAACAGTCTTGTCAAAAAAGCTAAACATGAATCTAATCAAGTCCTTAGAATCAGCTAATAACTTACAACCTATGTTCCTTAATAAATACATTGCAAGGGGAAAGAATAAACAGATTCAGTGTGAAACCTATTGATTAAATGAGACTTTTAAAAAACAGCAACTCATTTATGTCTAAGCCTTATTTAAAGTCTCGTTCACATAAACAAGCTGTGAAAAGAAATAACATTTATGAGAGAACTGAAAATTTGCCCAATGGCTATTCAATGATATTAAGAAAACATTGTTTTTAAGCTATTGATAAGGATATTGTGGTTTGTTATCTTATATACCTGGAAATATCTATGGATGAAATAACCTGATATCTGAAAGGAGGGATGAGGGTGGAATGTGTATGGGGTAGAATTGGCCATGGGCTGATGGTAGTTGAAGCTGAATAATGGGTACAGGGAGTTCATTATACTCTTCTATCTCTTTTTGGGTACATTCAAAATTCCTCATAATGAAAAGTATTTTTTAATTAGCTACAGATAAGAAAACAACAAATGTTTTGTAAGAACATTTACAAACAAAAAATAAACACCAACATTAAGTAGTACATGGAGAAGGAAACAGGATCAGAGAATAGGGATAAAATGAAATGAGTAAACCATTCCCCTGAGTAAATGTCCAAAAGAAATGAAATCAGATTTTGAAAAGATATCTGCACCCCCATATTCATTATAGCATTATTTACAAAAGCCAAGACATAGAAACAACCTATGTGTCCATTGATAGATGAATGAATAAAGAAAATTTGGTAAACACAATGGAAAATTCGTTAGTCATAAAAAAAAAACGAAGGAAATTCTACCATTTGTGATAACATGAATGAACCTTAAAGGTATTTTGCTCAGTGGATTAAGTCAGACAAAGAAAGACAAATACTGTACATTGTTGCATATATTGTAGAATTTTAAAAAGCCAGTCTTATTGAAAGAGAGTAGATTGGTAATTACCAGGGGCTGGGGATAAGGGAAATGAGGAAATTTTCTCAAAGAGTACAAACTTCTAGTTATAAAGTAAATTTGAGAGCTATAATGCACGGTGACTATAGTTACCAATATTGTATTGCAAACTTGAAAGTTAGTTTCTAGTTTCTTGGCATATATTACTAAAAGTGGGATCACTGGGTCAAATGGCAGTTCCATTTTTAGTTTTTTGAGGAAACTCCATACTGTTCTCCACAGTGGCTGCACCAGTGTGCATTCCCACCAGCAGTGCACAAGGGTTCCTTTTTCTACACATCCTCTCCAGCACTTGTCATTTGTTGATTTGTTGGTGATAGCCATTATGACAGGTGTGAGATGGTACTTCATTGCTGTTTTGATTTGCATTTCTCAGATGATTAGTGACTTTGAGCATGTCTTCATATGTCTCTTAGCCTTCCTTATGTCTCCTTTTGAAAAATATCTACTTAGGTCCCATTTTTGCCCATTTTTTGAGTAGGTTGTTTATCTTCCTTTTATTAAGTTGTATGAGTTCCCTATAAACATTGGAGATTAAACACTTATTAGAGATAACATTGGCAAATATATTCTCCCAGTGGGCTTTCTTGTTGTTTTGTTGATGGTTTCTTTTGCTGTGAAAAAAGCTTTATATTTTGATGTATACTCCATCAAAAAAAATGACTAGATCTAATAAATGAATTCAGCAATATAGCAGGATACAAAACTAATACCCAGAAATCTATGGCCTTTTTAAGCACCAATAATAAACTCCCAGAAAGAGAAAAAAATAAAAAATAAAAGACCCTGAATAGCCACAGCAATCCTGAGAAAAAAGAATAAAGTTGGAGGGATGACAATATCAGATATCAAGCTATGTTTATCAAGCCTCAGTTCTCAAAACTACCTGGTACTGGCACAGACATATAGACCAATGGAACAGAACAGAGAATCCAGAAAGTGACCCAAACCATTATGCTCAATTAATACTTGACAAAGGAGGCAAGAGCACACAATGAAGTCAAGACAGTCTCTTCAATAAAGGATGCTGGGAAATTTGCTCAGATACGTGCAAAAGAATAAAACTATATCACCAACTTACACCATACACAAAAACAAACTCAAAATGGCTAAAAGACTTAAATATAAGACAGGAAACCATAAAAATTCTATAAGATTCCATAGGCAGCAAAATAGCTGACATATACAGTAGCAAAATCTTTAACAACATTGCTCCTAGGGCAAAGGAGACTAAGGGGAAAATAAACAAATATGACTATAGCTTTGGCTTTTAACCCTCTCTTCAAAGAGGACACAAATCCCCTTTAGCTCTGTCCCAATAGGCTGGGTTTCTAATCTGATTGGATCCCATCAATGTCTGTACTAGGGGTGTGCTCTACGGCCCAATGCTGGGTTCTCTGGAGCTGTGGTCAGCCTTGACTGAAACCAACTGTGGAACTTGGAGCAGCCACCCTAGGACTGCAGAGTCAATTCCTTCTCTCTCTTGGGCCTTGCTCACTCTCACCTGAGACAGAAAGGGTAATCTGAGCAAGGCTTGCCCTGCTCTGAACCCTCTGCTATCTCACCTCTGGCTCCTCTCTCCGATGTAGGGAGAAGGGACAACAAGGCAGGCTATGAGCCTGGGAAGCTGGCTGTTCCATGACCAGTGAATCTCCACTTAGAATAAAACAGTGTGGTTTCAGATGACTGGGATTTAGGAAAAACTCTAAATCAACACTACATCAAAAATCATGAGTTCATTACCCTGAAAATTCCTTAAACTGTCTCTAGAACACTGCCTGGAATAAAAGCTATGTGTATACAATCCTGGGTCCATTCTGTCAATTCACCATTGGTCAGTGCTACTCTATGACCTTTAATTCATTCTTCAATTTGTTCCTTGAAAATGCCAAGCCCTCTGTCACCATGCTCAACCAGGCGTCCTGAGCAAAGTGCTTCCCTTCTCAGTCGGTGGCTGGAAAATCCTCTAAAATCATTTACTAGTGGGAGGGGAAAGGAAAAACTAAGGTGGGTGAGGGAGGTTGACACAAAGGGAGCCTTCAGTGTTCTCATAATGTTCTACTTCTTGACCTGGGTAATGGTAACACCAGTGAGTTCATTCTGTCATTATTCACTGGCTGAACAATTGCAATGGGCACATTTGCTATATGCATATCACACTTCAGTTGTTTAAATTTATTTTAAAATATACATTCTTTCCTTTCTTTCCAGCAGGTCTTGCCTATTTCTGATTTGATGCCTATAACCCATCATATACAGCAAAACATACATTTGAGGTTCTCTCTCTTTCTTTCTCTATTTGTTTTTGTTGTTTGGTTGGGGGTCATTTGGTTTGTGTGTTTGTTTGTTTGTTTGTTTGTTTGTTTGTTTTGTTTGTTTTTACCCAGTGTTTGGGTTCTAGTCAATTCATTGATGATAAATGAGTCTATTAGAAAGTTGCTCCATCACTGCTATGACTTCTGGCAAAATGTTAACACATCCCTCCACATGTTTTTCCTATAAAGGGAAGGTAACGATAGTTCTTAACCACATACTATTCACAGGGCTGATAAAAGCAGATTAAATGACTGTGTGTAACTTGCTTAGAAGAGCACTTGACACATAGTTAGCATCTTAAGTTTGGAAGCAGGGGCGAATGGGGTGTTATAATTTCCCATTTGTCATTTCCCTGAGCATATCTTCCAATCAGGAACCACATCAGGAGAAAGATTCCACACAAGATTCAAGACTCTGGATCCCTTGAGCCAAGACCATCAGATAGGACCTTACAAACTCTTCAAACACCCTTCTCCTAGTCCTTCAGGCCCCGCTCCCATCTACTCTTTAGAAGATTGCCCTAAACACCACAGTACCTGGGCTGTCTTCTTCCTCTGTCTGCTCACTGAGCCACTAGAACCAAACCTCGGTGGCTCATGCCAGCTCGATTGGAGAATTCTTCATGTGCAGCTACAGAAGCCAAAGACCTGTAGAACCTCAAGACTGGAGTGGAAGAGCTGAAATCAATAGTTCTCTTCTGGTCCCAGGCTTCTTTCTTGAATACTTTCTCCTCCTCTCCAGCTTCCCACTTCTCTCTTTCTGGGGAAGGAGCGATTTACCCAAGGGCATGTTACTTTCTTCACCATCTCCCTCAATCAGACCAGGAAGATTCTGTAAGCAGCCATCTATACTTGCTGATTGTCTGTTTACACCTTTACTAAATTTAATTTACACTTTTAGGTTACCACAGCTGGATATTTAAATTAGAAGCCCTTACTATTTGTATTTAAATTTGTATTTGAGAAGTTCATTTAACTCTGCTTGTAGAATGATAGGTTTCTTTCCTCTAAGAAATTTCAAACATCAGTAGACAGATGATGAATTATTTAAAAGAATATCCTAAAAATAATCTATTTCATTGGTGGACATTCTAATCTAAAAATAATTATTTTGGTCCTAGCCGTTTTTCTCAGTGGATTGAGCCTTGGCCTGTGGAACAAAGGTCCTGGGTTCAATTTCAGACAAGGGCATGTACCTCGGTTGCAGGCTCCTCCCTGGCCCCCGCCCCAGCTCTGATCTGGGTTCATGCAGGAGGCAAGCAATTGGTGTGTTTCTCTCTGTCTCCTACTCTCCCTAAAAATCAAATGAAAAAGTATTCTTGGGTGAGGATTAATAAGAAAATAAAAATAATTATTTGTTTGAGTGCTTGCTATGTACCATTCTTGTGATGCTTCACATGTATTAGCTAATCTAATCCTCAATCAATGAGATGATGTTATTCCAATTTTACAGATGAGCAACCTGAGACTTGGGTAGTTACTTACAATGACCAAGACAGTTAAAATTGTATGTGACTAATTTGAAGAAAACTCAGGTCTATTTAGTCCCTTAAACTACCCTGTATTTAAGTGACTTGTGAGTAGACAGCATAAGACTTTTCTTTCCCATATCTCCACCTTGTCTCCCACTTCTCCCTTGGGAGTTTTCTGAGCTGCTTGAATTGGAGAAATCTATGTCCCTTGACTTTTCCCATAGCCTGGGAAACCATAGCATAAGGTCTAAACCCCCTTTCAAATCCACCTCCCCCCACTTCTCACCACTCTCCAAATATGTGTGCCCTTTCATTCATTTATTTATTTAATAAACATTTATTGAAACACTATTATATGTCAAATGTTAGTACTAATGACTTAGTGGTTAGTAAGGTAGATGCAATCCTTGACCTCATAGTCTGGTCCTTTACATGACTCCATGCTGTTCTTTCTATTCATAATTCCTTGCCCTTCCTCCTCACCCCATTCCCCAGCAGACAAACTCCTATAGATCCACAAGATCTAGCTCACATTCTTACCTCCTCTTCAACCTTCCCCAACTCCCAGAGGATGACATTCAAAATATTTAGCAATCAGTTTAGCAATCATAATGAAAGTCAGCTGTGAACTACCAATCTACCATATTGAATCTACACTGAATCTCTACACTACCACAATCCTTGTCAGAATTATCCACCCTGCCCATAGAGGTCCTCAGAACCTGGCCCTATAAATATCGATGTGCTACCCTTTATCTCTTTCTGTGAGGGATTTCTTGCCTTATCCTTCACCAACTGCTCCCCACTGACTCACACCTACAAATACAAACAAATGTGCCTCTGAGTTTTCAAAAGGCAATAGTCCTTTTCTTTTTATTTATCCAGAAGACTCACACAACTCAGGTACATACAGGAGCTCAATAAATATATATGAATGAGCTGGGGTAGGAAGTAATCGAGCCTTTATTCTGGAGAATTTCCTAAAATACCATTTCTGGATCAACAACCTTTCCTACTTCAAGACTAAAAAAAAAAAAAAAAAAAAGTGTGTGTTGGGCATTTTTTAGTGTAAAAGGCCTTATATAATATTTTGATAACTATTCCTTCGCTTCTTTATTTCTAACTCTACTTACTTAGTTGTAACAAAAGAGTATTATTATAGATTAAATTCTTAAATTCATGTGTTGAAATCCTAACTCTCAGTACATCAGAATGTGTCTGCATGTATTGAAGATGTGGTCTGTAAAGAGGTCATTACATTAAAATAAGATCATTTGGGTGGGACAGACACAGAGGGAGAACCACTAGAAAACACATGGAAAAGCCAGCCAACTGCACATCACAAAGGCCTCAAAAGGAACTAATTCTGCTAACACCTTGATCCTGAACTTCTAACCTGGGAACTGTAAGAAAATAAATTTCTGTTGTTAAGCCACATAGTCTGTGGTATTTTATTATAGAGGCCTTAGCAAACTAATATAAGTACCAATCTCCTTTGCAAATAAACTACAACTTTTCACTGTGTGTGTACTATTTCTATGTAAATTGAAAACTTCTTGATGTTAGTAAATACGACTTTTATTTCTGGGAATCTCTCATAAAGCATAGCATTATTTTTATACATAATATATGTTCAATAAAAATTTAGAACTCATTTCCTAAACTATAAATTATATGGGACCCCTTCCTTGTCTTTATGTATTCCAGGGCTTCTCAATCTCAGCATATTGACATTTGGAACTGGATAATTATTTGTTGTATAGGCTCTGTCTTGGGCTTTGTGGATATTTAGCAGCATCCCTAAATTCTACCCACTAGATGCCAGAAGCACACACACTACTCCATTCTCCTTATGTGATAACCAAAAAGTCTCCAGTCAAATATCCCCCTTGGACTGAAGACACAACTGGTTAGAACTGCTGATCTCTACCAGTTTCGTGATACTAGCTTTTTCTCCTCTTCCTGGACATTTTGTTCAAGTATTATACAAATTGGGGATTCCTTAGAGAAAAGTATGATGAACCTCAAGCACCAGAACAGTAATGAGAAATAAAGTCAAATATACTAGTGGAGGGAAAGCTGTACACCTCTGAATATGATCTGGTAGAGATGTTTTTGTCAAGTTTGACCTGTAGGAAGTATAGTCTCTACAGTAGGACAGGGCCAAGAGAGGTTAAAAAAGTCAGACAGTGGTTTCTGCTGAGTCAGAAGCCCAGGCCTCTGTTCCCAAGATTTCACCTCCTGGTCACTGGTCACTAGCTAGGATCAACATAGACAAAGAATTATTTCTATATCCAGTAGGATCAACTATTTTGAATGAATTTGCGGTTCCAGGCCATTTCTTAGTGGACAAATACCCACATCACAAAAACCACCATGGAAATTGCCACTAATTAGCATGCTTGTTAACAACCCTAGAAAAGAAGGCAGCAGCTGAAAGGTCTGGGGCCCCAGAACTGTGGTCTCGGCTCTGAAGCTGGCCTGGCACTCTGGAAGCAAGGCTGGGAGTGAGCAGACAGCATGGCCTCTTACTTCCTAAACCACCTCCTTCTTGGAGAACCATCTCAGGGACTCAAGACTATTCTCTGCACCCAATCAACTAGGGTCAAAACCTCCCATGGGTGTAAAAATAAAATTATACTGGGGAAGGTCATGGGGTCAGTCTTACTTACTAAGAATCTGATGGAATGATAGATCATGCTTTGTAGCAAAAAACTGTAATCTAGCCCAATGGTTCCAGTGCCTGTACCATCAGAGATCACATCACTCAAAGAGGGAAGGCAGAGGCTGGAAATAGGCTCATGGAGGCAAACCAAAGGGTATCACATGTCAAAAATATTCAGATTATTTCTGGACTCCCCATATTAAAAAAATCTTTTTCTGGGAGAACATGGATGTTATTTATGACACCAGTGACTTAAAGCAATATAACTACAACTTAAAACAATAAAACACTACCTAGAGACAAGGTACAGAAGTGAAGTACTCTCCAAGTCTCTCCTTCTTTGATGTAAAGCCCAGTAGTAGACAGAGTAACACTTTTCATTTCCACATTCTGAATAACTCAGTATGATATTTACCATCCCAGAGGTATCAGTGAGACAAAAGCATACCCACACTTGCACATAAAAGGAAGTCTGTGTTGTATTTTTACTGTGGCCTGTCACACCTGCTCCCTTTCCCTCAGCTCTTGGTGACATATGCAAAACTTCTTCCAATTTGACTAAATAGCACCCACACGTCTGGAGTTTGAGTGAACAGATACAGGACCACAGGCTAAATATGACAGTGGGAGTTTCATAGGGGTCCCCACAGCTTCCCTATTTTCTTTAAAATAAGCAGCATGATGCACAGGGTTGTTCTTGTGAAATGCAGCTCAAGAATCTAAAACATGCCAAGGAGGGCAGGGGACAACTAATTAGAGAAGGGTAAAGTTAGCTACCATCAATGCTCAATACAAATCATGCCTTTCTCACATTATCACAGTTCTCATTGTCCACCATACCATTTTCTGGGGCAAAAAAAGCTAGCCCCCACCTGTGCACCAGGTCTCTATCCTATCTAATAAAAGAGTTATATGCAAGTAGATCATCACTCCAACACACAGATATTGGTTGGCTTAATTTGCATACTCAATCCTTATTGGCTGGCAGATGTGGTTTGTGGGTGTAGCTGGGGCATGGTCAATTTGCATATTACTCATTTTTCCATATGTCAGACATATCTAGAATAATAAGTCAATAATGGCTATTTTATTTAGAGCTTATAATCACTTTATTACTTTTATTAGAGACCTGGTGCAGAAAACTTGTGCACAGGGGGCTGGGTCCTCAGCTCAGCCTGCACTCTCTCCAATCTGGGAACCCTCAAGGGATGTCTGACTGACCTTTTAGGCCCAATCGTCCCTGAATGAGCAGTTGGACGTCCCTTTCACAATCCAGGACTACTGACTCCCAACTGCTCGCCTGCCTGCCTTCCTGACTGCCCCTAACCACTTCTGCCTGCCAGCCTGATCACCCCCTAACCACTTCCCTGCCAGCCTAATTGATGCCTAACTACTCCACTGTCAGCCTGATTGCCCCTAACTGCCCTCCCCTGCAAGCCTGGTCCCTCCCAAAATTGCTCTCCCCTGCAGGCCTGGGTAACCCCCAACTGCCTTACCTGCAGGCCCGGTTGCCTCCAACTTCCCTCCTCTGCTGACCTGGTCACCCTTAATGGCCTTCCTCTGCAAGCTTGATTGCCCCCAACTGCCTTCCCAGGTCTGGTCCCTCCCAACTTCCTTCCCCTGCTGGCCTCAACCCTTCCATCTTGTGGCAACTATCTTGTGTCCACATGGGGGCAGCCATCTTGTGTGTTGGAGTGATGATCAATTTGCATATGACTCTTTTATTAGATAGGATAGAGACCTAGTGCACAGGTAGGGACCAGCTAGTATGCCCTGAAGGATGTCCTGGATCAGGGTGGGGGTTCCCTTGGGACATGGATCAGCCTGAGCAAGAGACATACGGTGGTTTACAAGCTGGCCATGCCTCTCAGTGACCCAAGCAGAGGCCCTAGCATCTGGGATTTATTTATCTTCTATAATTAAAACTTTGTAGCCTTTAGCAGAGGCCAGTACAGGCAGGAACTTGGCTTTCTCCATTGCTGGGGAAACACAAGTCTCCTGCTTACTCTGTGGCTGCAGCCATATTGACTAAGTTAATTTGCATACTCGCTCCTTATTGATTGGTGGGTGTGGTTTGTGGGTGTAGCTGAGGTATGGTCACTTTGCACATTACTCTTTTATTAGATAGGATACTACGTTATAATAGCCATAGCACAGTCATTTTTTTATTGTTTAAAATATTAAACAATAATAATAATAATAAACCAAGATGGCAGCATTGGTGAACACCAAAACTGCTGCCTAGCACAACAATTTCAAAATTACAACTAAAAGACAGAACAGACACCATCCAGAACCACAGGAAAGCTGGCTGAATAGAAATCCTACAACTAGAAGTAAAGAGAGGGACTCAAGAAGGCACAGAGAAGCTGCAAAAAGCTGAGGTACAAAGACACGCTCATGGAGAGGACAGGTAACAGAGTGCCTGGCTGGCTTCCTCTAGTAGGAGGGAAATGGAAAATCCTGACTGCACTGAACCCCACTTCTGACTGCACTGAATCCCAGTTCTGGGCGAGACTCACACAGGGGAGTCTGGACTGTTGTGAAAAAGAAGGAGTACAGAAAAACTTAGGGAAGCCGCAAAAGACAGAGGTCTGGGGGCACACAAAAGTGCGCTCACAGAGCGCTGACTGCTGATTGTGCTCCTGGCTTTCTCTAGCGGGAAGAAAACAGAACCTCCCAACAGCACTGAAATCCAGGTCTGACTGCACTGAACCCCAGTTAGAGGTGAGACTCTGGGGACCCAAACTCATATGGGTCCCTAGAGAGCACAAAAGCTTGGGGGAGCCAGAAAGGCAGAGTTCTGGATGCACATGCCTGCACACAGAGAGGGCTGCAGCGATTACCCAGAAATACTGAGAACCAAGGGCTGCAGTGTAGGGCAGAGGTGACGGGAAGCCAAGGCTGTCTGCTCAGCCCTGAGACTCCACCACATCCAAGCCCAGCACAGTGGCTGTCTCAATCTTGCAAGTCTTAAGGCTGAGTCCAGCACAGAAGTTCTCTAGGTGCAGACACAGCTGATCCTCACAACCTATTGGCTTGGAGGTCAATTCCCCCCAGTGATACCAACAACAATCAAGCATTAACAACAACAAACCTGTACACACAGTCCACAAAGGGGTGCACCAAGGGTGTCCACATCAGGTAACTGGGGAGGCAGAGCTACTGGGATATATAGGATACCTAGCATACAAAGATACTCTACAAAACTCAGGGAAGCAGCAAAATATGCAGAAACAAAAGAACAGATCAGAAACAAAAGAAATGGAGGAAAACAAACAACTGGATATAGAATTCAAAACCACGGTTATAAGGTTTTTTAATTATTTACCTGAAAAAATGGATAAATTTAGTGAGACCCAAGAGGAGATGAAAGAACAGCCAAGATGGTGGCATAGGTAAACACCTACACTGCTGCCTCGCACAACAATTTCAAAACTACAACTAAAAGACAGAACGGACATCCTCCAGAAACACAGGAAAGCTGGCCGAGTATAAGTTCTACAACTAGTAGGAAAGAGAGGGGCTCACAGAGACCTAGAGGAGCTGAAAAAGCTGAGGTATGGAGACGCGTGCTGAGAGAGTGGGTGCCCGAGTACCTGGCTGGCTTTCTCTGGTGGAAGGGAAACGGAGACTCTCAACGGCATTGAACCCCTTATCCTAAGACACTAAACCCCAGACCCAGCCGAAACTCATACTGGGGGAGTTTGGACTGTGAAAAGGGAGAAGTGCACAGAAATTTAGGAGAGTTGCAAAAGATAGGAGGTCTGGTCATGGTTGGTCCCGCGCAGACACACGGCGTCGCACGGAGGACAGATTGCTGATTGTGCTGCTGGCTTTTGCGACTGGGCAGGAGACAGACCCTCCCAACTGTGCCACTTCTGAGTCCACTGGGCCCCTGTTTCAGGCGAAACCCTGGGGACTTAGACTCGTGTGGTCCTGGGGCGCAGGGGAGCTGGAAAGGCAGTGGTCTAGAGGCACTGCAGGTGCGCGCGCACAAGGACATCTCCAGCGATTACCCAGTCACGTGAGACTCTGGGACCGTGGAGAGTGGGGCAGACTGGAAGTCAAAGCGGTCCCTTAAGCCCTGAGACTCCACCCATCCCAAACTCAACAGAGGCTTCTGTGGTTTTACAAGTACAGAAGTTTCCCCGACATAGTGAAAATGCCAAGACAAGGGAAGGGATCAAAAACAAAAGAAATGGAGGAAAAAAAACGACTGGATATAGAGTTCAAAACCACGCTTATAAGGTTTTGCAAGAATATGCTAGAAAAGATGGATAAGTTTATCAAGTCCTAAGAAGAGATGCAAAAGGACCAACTAGAGATGCTAGAGATGATGCATAAATTTTGTGAGTCCCAAGAGGAGATGAAAAGGGACCAACTAGAGACACTGACTGAAATAAAAAATATTATACAGAGTCCTAACAGCAGACTAGAGAAAGGCAAGAATCAAGTTAAAAATTTGAAATATAAAGAAACAGAAAACACTCAACTGGAAAAGCAAGAAGAGAAAAGAATCCAAAAATGTGAATATAATGTAAGGAGACTCTGGGACAGCTTCAAGCGTACCAACATCAGAATTGTGGGGGTGCCAGAGGAAGACAGAGAGCAAGATACTGAAAACCTATTTAAAGAAATAATGACTGAAAACTTCC